>VZRX01015179.1:0-18475 GCA_013398075.1 Notiomystis cincta | reverse complement strand
AGGGAGTTGTGTCTAAATTAACTCTTCTGAAGGGTTACGAAAAGAGAACAGAAAGAAGGTGGGAAAAAAATCTTTTTTTTAATTAGTTGATTCTTTAATTGCCACTGTTAATCCAATCACAGTCTGAAATAGTTGTAAGGAATGCAGTGAATTTATGCCTTCACACTCACCCTTTCCATGCCAGCTACCCAGGCAAATGAATAATAAAAATACATCACATGCAAGGCAATAATTTCCTTCTAATTTCTAGAAAAGCTTGGAATTCTTCCCCTCTATTTATTAAATAAAGCATATATCACAAACTCAGAGAACAGCACCATTGAATCCAACATCTTCTCTGTTTATTTTTCAGGCACTTAAAATGCATTATTGTTACAATGGTGATGATTTCAGTTCAGGATGACTATACTCTAATCCTATTGCAAATGCATGTGTTGAAAATGTCCAGTTCTGCATCATCAGTTGTTTTGTTGAGCTTATAATAAAAAGCTCTGAGCTTATAATAATGGCCTCTGTTGAACCCAGTGCAGTGGCCAAGGTTTGATGCAAAGGCATGAACAACTCGTAAAAACAGAACTCTGTGACTTTCAGTGAAACCACAAGATCTTGTTAGCTGTAGGTGGTAAAATTGCTGATTTTTAATGCTACATTGAAGTTGCAGGTCAGCATTTCAAGTCTGTATTTTCATAAATAATTCATTTCCTATTATTAAGCATTTACAAAGAAAAGAAGAAAAATGAAATCAACAGGAACAGCAACATGTTCCAGTCTTGGATGAAAAAATCTCAAACATTATTCTCTGTCCCTAGAGTATGTTTGTAATAGTGTAACCCTAATCAAAGTTGCTCTGGGGTTTCTGACAAACTATTTATTGCTTAATTCTTTTTCCTTTCTGCACCAATAAAATTGTTATTCTAAACATTTGCTATCAAACAATAGGAGCCTGCTGTGAGATCATTCCCACTGATTTAAGGCTGATTATTTTCACATAGCAGCTGTCACTAGGTATTCCACATTCTTAAGCTTTGTCATTAGAGAGGAATCACAGCCCCATTTCTGACTGTAGATCATGGCATTCTGGTGACTCAGAGCCTGCTGTGCTAATTTCTACAGAGGGGAAGCAGGAGCTCAGCTTAACAAACAAAAAAATCTGTTCAAGTTCTACTGGTATTTAAATGGAAAGGTGAAGATTACCTTTCCCATCATTATAGGAATGTTGTAATAAAGACTGGGATCAGGCTCTTGGAAAGAGAAAGGCAGAGATATTAAGTCACAATTTCAAGGCAAGCCCAGTATCATTCCATTTAGTTTATTTGACTGGACAACATTAGTAGGCCTTGCATTCTGTACTGATAATTTCTTGGCTTGGACTATGTTTCCTATACTTGTTCAGCCTGGTAAACCTTGTGGTATCCAAACGAGCACTAATAATTACATATTAATGAAATATACGACATTTCTTACCACTTTCCTTGGATATGCTAAAAAATATCTTAGCAGGCTACAAGGTGCACATTTCAGGTTGTTATAACTCCTGGAGTAAAGAATTTATAGTTCAGTCTAAGCACACACCTTATAAATCCTCATGTAAGTGAGGGAAAAAGTGCTTTTGTGAAATTATTATGTTTCTGGTATGTAGGAAAGAGTCATTATGATTCTTGGAAGTGATAATGACCTCATATAGACAATTTTAAAATCACAGAATCTAGAACAGTATGGTTTGGGTTGGAAGAGACCTCAAATATCATCTAGTTCCCATCCCCCTGCTCTGGCCACTTCATTTTAATGAAGACAAATAGGTACATATATGCTGAAAAAATTCTGAGAAACCATGAAGAATTAAAAGAAGAAGAAATATCTGAGCCTTTTTCTGAGCCAAAAAGTTTTGTAGGGCGTTGGTTTACATTAATTTCACCTTGTCAGCTGCAAATATACTCTGGTGGTTTGGGTTTTTTTAAAATTTTAAAACTGGAAATAAATTTCTTTCAGAGAGAAAATTATCATTAAGGGTCAAAGAAGGAATCAAAGAGGTTCATATCCTGTTGTATGCAGCTGTTTGTGGCTGTGTCTGATGTTTGATATGTACATGCACAAGGGATTCCTGATTTGAGGGGACAGGTATGAAGCAGATCCCTCCTGTGATCCGTTAACACAACTCACCTTCCAGTGATGAATGTGCTCACAGTGCCCTGGGGCTCCTCATAACCTGGAAATAGTGAAAGTGGGAGAAGGCTTTTGTTCACTATGTTTAGCTTTTGATACAAAATCCACAAGGGTTAAGCTAAGGCTATAAAACTGTAGCCTGAAGCCTGAAAGTTTCATGAAGTTATGAAGAGCTGAGTAAGTGAGGATTTTGTTGGCTCTCCAGCTGTGATGCTGACCTGGAACAGTATGATTTGTATTTCCTCCTCTGGAAAAAGTTACTGTGGGAACTAAGACAAGGGAAAGAAACAGAAAGTAACTTACATCCCTTTTTTTTAATTTAGTATTGTCCATTTCTTCCCAATACACCTATAGGTTAGATGTTGAAAGCCAGTAAACTGCTAAATTTGGGGCTGATTTTTTGTTTGTTAAAGCCTGTAGGCTGTGAGTAGTAATTTTCAATCATTTCATTGTGCATTTCTTTCCTTTGACTTCTAAACAAGGAGCTTGTCAAAACAGTCTCTGTTTCACATGATTTTTATTTTTTCTAGACAATTGAACACATTGAGGCTATCTGATGCTCCAAATATGAGAACATTTGAGTTTTAATATAAACTGTGGACCACTTCCATCTTGGAAATCATTTGAGTCTAGAAGAGTGATGTTGATTTCTGGACAAAGGATGGAACTGCCAAAGTTTTCTCTGCATGAACTCCTCTACTATAGCTGATGCAAGACAAGGAGGAAAAAGGAAAACTCTACTTCCTTGTACAGAAGAGGAGATTCCCATAGCAACTTTTTTGAACAGTAATTGTTTTTGTGGCAAAAATATAAAATATTATTGCAATGAGGTAGGCAAGGCTGCAGTGTGAGTCCTCTTAAGAGAATTAAAAAGTGTGTAATCAACATTCTTCCACTGACTCAAAATAAAAATGGAGGAAAAGAAATGGACTACCCTAAAGGGGAATGATGGACTAAAGGGACACAAAGAAATATTCAGATGTATTCTCTCCTGTAAGAGGTTGTTTGAGTGTGATTTGTTAAACTTGGACTATTGATCAATTCTAGGGAGAAAACAGATTTGACTAGGAAACTGCTGGAAGCTCTGAATCACTGTTTTCTCCAAAGATATGTTTTTTCTGTGTGATTCAAAACACAATTAGGGAAAACATCAAACACTTTAATGAAGCTGCACTAAAGCAGGGAAATAATACCACTTACCTTGGCCAATATGTGAGACAGTGCAGTGGGAACCTCTTAGGGCTCTCCTGAGGCCTTTGTTGGCTCTGCAAGAGAAACAAGCAGTAAAGACAAAACCTCTCAGCCACAGCACTGGCTCTGTGGCTATTTACTCAGAAAGTTACAGTGGAATTGTTGACAGCAGCTGTGGCAGCAGTGTCTGCCCATCTACAAGGGACCCATTTGTGTAAGCTTTTTCCCAATCAGTTGTGTAGGACTGCAGCCTTCATAATTCTTTATTTACAAACATCAAAACCATTCAGAAATATCCTCCATAGAAAATCTTCCTGTGTTTGTTGATCTATCCAAGTGGAGAGGATGGCATTGGGCCAAATACATAATCCATAATGTGCTCATTTGATGCCAGGCACAGTTTAAGTCATTTTACTGTTTATAGTTCCATTTGAATTTAACATAGCTGCTCTTTGCCATTCCAATGATTTGCTTGGCTGTCATGAACGTTGTAGATCCTTGAGAGTTAAACCCAAAAATGTTAATCTCAAAGTAATTAATTAGGAGAGAAAATATTTCTCTATACAACTCTGATTTCACTTCTGCCCTTAAAAAGCAAAATTATGGTTTTTTTCCAGAATGGACTTTTTGTTATTGGTGGAGCTTTTTGGCCTTGGAACAGAGACTAACGGTATACTATAAAATCACTGAAAAATTTGGAATAATGCATAAAGTTATGGAAATATTTTCTCTCTCCACCTTAAAATGAATTTTTTAACAACGTGTTTTTTTCCAATCCTGTATTTTCCTTTTGTCCATTGCCAGATTTTTTTTTTTTCATTTTTACAATTAATTCTTAGTAATAGCATAGATGAATACATCAGATCATTACAAGAACACCTATCCTAGCATATAAGCATGAGCCTCTGATCTTGCAGTAAAGTCTGACAATCAGATTATACAGCCTCTCAGATTTCCCTCTAAAGGTCATCCTCGTACCAATTCCATTTCTGACTAGAGACCACTAAACTTTTCTTCAAGTTATATTCATGTCTTTTGTTGCAGTCTGGTATCTACAAGTAAAGAATGATTTTTTTTCCCCCCCTCAGGAAGGTTGTGGTACGATGAACCCCCAAATAAAATAAAGTAAAGTAAAGTAAAGACAAGACTCAGAACCCTGATTTTGTTATAGAAATCCATATCACCTTCTGAAGTTAGTCTCTTGCACATCAAATTGCTGCTATAATTAAATCATTTTAAACTTACTGATTTTAATGAATCTATATAATTTCAGCTAATTCAGATTTCCTAATTTTAGTATTGATATGTCTTGTAAGTGTCAATATAATACGTATGGTTAAATATAAATATGTAAAATTAACTATTATAATAAAATTATTCTTTCAGATAATAATTATTTTTCTGATTAATTTTTGAGAATAATTTTTCTAACCAAAATATACTATAACTACATCTCCTTTGATCTCCTCCATAACAAAGGACTTGGGCCATTAAATATTATTTCCCATCAAAAGCCTCCTGGTTCTTCTGCCTCTTGCCTTTAATTTCATCACCACTAAATATCAGATGCAAGTGGGAAGCTCAATGTCTGGTCAAAGCAGGGAATTCCAATATAATTTTAGGTTATAGATAAATATAGGTTATCACCTTTGCACAGCTTACTTTTTCTGTTGTAATTCTAATTTCTTGTCAGACACCTGGAGAACACGAGACAACAGTAATTCTACGTAGTCTCTGAATGACCCTCCTTAAAAACTTGAAAACCTTCAAGGTCTGACTTCACTATTATTTCATCTATCTTGTGCAACATGGAAGGGGAGCAACACAAGGCTAGAGGGAGAGATGGGCCTAGTCCAGTGCAAAAAAATAGCAGACACTTAAGTGAGAGGAACATTTGGACTACATTTCATCCTTTGTCACTCCAGTTACACTCACAAAAAGAGGATCTACTCATCCTTAGGAGAGTGCAGAATGTTCTGTGCCAACCTGCCTTTTAGTTAACAAAAGGCAGACAGATTCACACCTCTAAACTCTTGCTAATACAGCACCCTTTTTTTCTTTACAGAAACAAGAGCGGAAAAGAAGGAGCTTTTCAGCATTGCTTCTCCCAGCTCACCTAGCAATGCCATGAAATTGGACACAAGTGACCTGAAAAAGCAGCATCTTGGCTAATCCACAGGAAGACATGAAAAGAGTGAGACACATGCCTCTCTGATTAAAAGATTAGTTAGCAGCATTTCCATAGAAACTTTCTTTATCAGATTATCTTCAATACTTTTTTTTTTTTAATTCTAGTATCAGATACCTGTTTATTCCACAGTCACACTGAAAGGAAAATCCCAAGGAAATCCAAGTCTGTATTTCATTAATGACTCTAATGTCCCCTTCCTGCTAAGAGGAAGCTGGTTAAGCATGGCCTTGCAAAATCTCATGATTCTTCTATAAAAACTCTTCTATAAAAATTTGAATCTTTATAAAGGGAATCCTTAAAGGGATCCAGATCACACACTCATTAAAAGGAAAATAAAATCTTCTAAATAAGGCCCTTCCTTTTATTATGCAACATCGTTGATCAAAATGCATTTCCAAATGAACATAGATGTTCTGATTAACATTTTAACTCTTTTAATATGAATAATCTGTTATATTAATTTTAAGATGCAAATTATCACTCTATAATATTATATAACATTCCCATATTCCATAATACTCCTATATTGTACTTATTAGATATTTCCAGAAATATCTGCTCTGGTCCCTATATTTTCACTGAATCAACAGTTATTTGGTTTTGACATTTTTGTGGAGAATTCATTTGACCATAATGACAATAATATCAATAACACTTTTGTTCTTTCAGCCTTCTCCTCAATTAGAATACCACTCCAGACAGACTTTGTTTTCTACATTATTTATTTACATAGTAGAAAAGAAATTGAATTGTTCTTAAAAACAGTGATAACTTAGAATATCATCTTTTTATTTTTCTTCTGTCTTTTGGAATATTGTCCTTATTATCCTTTTCAATATATTATGCTGGAAATTTAATGTAATATTGGTTTTAAGTATTAACAATAGGCACTTTTTAAAGTCAGGAAAATGTAGTTTTCTATTAAATTAAGACAATCATGTGTTATTTTCCAGTGTACATTATCCATGTAGCAAGAAAGAAGATTCATCCACTATGCAAAAGTGACCAGATTTTGTCTTTTCTGATTCACTGGGTAAACAAGTACCCTGACTATTCTGTCTGATGTTGGAGACTGCGTTATAGCCAAATTCCTTCTCTGAGAAGGGGGGAAAGAATGAATGAGTTTGTAAAGAGAATTTAATTTCCACACAGGCATAGGTTTAGTCCTCTGACTGTTGGGAACACTTGGAATGCAGAGACTCCAATAAATTCAGGAAGAAAATGAACAGAGGAAGTTCAGGAGTTTGAAAGCTCATTTTAATACTGTATTTGTGCTTAAGTGCTAATTTGCTAAGAGAGTGAGTAATTGTATTGCGATAATTTTTGGAGTTCAGAAAAATAAGAGATTTCCTACAGTATTTGCCCCTAATATACAATAACTTTTGGGCTAATGCTCTATTTTTTCTCAGGATCTGTTCTGATGATAGTAAGGGAGGGCGGTGTCCACTCATTTGTAGTAAAATTCACTGATGTTGCCTTTTAATAAATGAGGGCTAATAAGGTTCAAAATTTTCAGGCAGAAAGTTCAGGAAAAAACATTGTTTACACTGCTTGGCTTCTCCTGCAGGACATTTCCTTTCTCCTATTTAGCTCAAATTATCAAACCCTTGAGCATGGCAATCAAGAGCCCTTACATTTTCTGCCTTGTATAAAGTTTGGAATATTGTGTCAAAATCAAAAACATTGAAGCAGCAATCTATGAATCCAGTTTTATCAGAAGTAACAGCTTAACCCCATGTACAGAGTGTTTCTTCCTGGCAACCAGTGATAACACACACTACATTGTCAAAGTGCAATTCTGAGAAAATGAACCACAGCCCTTCATTTTGGACTCTAAAATGTGGAACACTCCTGAAAGTCCAAAAGCATCAGGTGGAAAGTTTGCAGGTTTTTTTGGTTTTTTTTTTTGGATACTCATCTGGTGTAGCTCTGCTAGCTTCTAATCATCTCCTTCATGATATATTACTGGAAATGAACATGTATTACAGCTCTATTACATCGAGGAAAGTTGTAACTCTTATCTTGCAGCCCCCAAGGCTCAGGATCTCCTATTTCATCACTGGGCTGAACACAAAAACAGTGTAAATCTCTTTGTCAAACCATGAGACTTCAAACAGGCCTGAGTTTCTCTTCAGGCACCCCTGAAAACTTTGAGGAGTACTTCATGTCTCACTCCCCTTTGCCTTTGAGGAGAAGAGAGAGGCACAGTTAAGTTTCTCAACCACAGCAGCAAGACAAGCTCGAGTTCAGAGACACAAATAAGTAGCAGAGCTCCATTTCTGAACCCTGCAAGGCATCTCTGTGTGCCCCTAGGAAACACACCCATAAAAAGAGTGGTCTGTTAAGGATAGGGCTGTAACCACCTAAAAAACTTGAATTTACCCATAAATTCTCTATTGCTCTTTTCACTACTTACATTACAACAGATACAAAGGCTTCATTTTGGATGCTGTTTTGTTCCCTTCCACATCCACGGTAGAATGCATTAACATGAAAAAAAAAAAGTTCTTAAAAAAGCCCTGGAAACTAAAACGTTCCTCCAGGCTTGTTCATTCCTGTAGGTTGCAGTTAATTTGTCTTGTTTTAGGTGTGTTAAAGTTGCAGAATCAAATTCCTGGCAAAAAAGTTATTCAGAAAATATAACTTTCAATTTTTACTGGAAAAACACTATTTCAAAACTGTTATAATCTGAAACTAGAAAAACATCTAAATTTTCAAGTCTTTGCATCTGCATCATTTGTTAAGACAAATATATAGTAATTTTATTCAGAATCCTTGAACCAATGTTTTTATAGCAACAATATATCAAGGTTTATTTCTTAATTACTAGGGTATGCAAATTCAACATTGAAAATGGTGTAAAACTTTAATAAATTAATCAAAGCAACAAAGCTGTAGTCAAACACCAATATTGCCTCAGAAAATCCTCATTTTCAACAAATAAAATAGTTTCAACAATACTTTAAAAACAAATCCACTTTCAAAAATGTCTTCATAGTAGAATGAATTGTTTCTTAAAACCTATTAATTTTTCCTTTTCACCTGACAGAATCTCATTGCTGTGTGTTTGACTAGCTCCATAGATGGGTTCTGGTGTGATTCAGCTTTTCAAGCAAAGCCTGTGTAGGATGTTCCTGCTCCCAGTGTCTCAGACAGCACAATGCTAGCAGGAGATCTCTTCCCTTCCCTGGCACTTTTCAGAGCATCCCAGCACTCTCTGGACACAGATCCCCTCCAGCTCAGGGGAGAAGGCTGTCTTGGAGGTGTATGAACACAGCTGTACACAGGAAACAAACTCAAATTTTAATTTGCAAGCAAAACCAGTGGCCAAAAACTAACAAACCACAGGGGTGAGCACTCCATAGTCATATTCCAATGACATGGAATAACAGGATATGGATTTGTTCTGCTGGTCAGAGATATTGCTGCTACACAGACAGAAGGGATGGCCCAAAAATGTACACAGACATTGTTAAAGGGGAATAATAGAATCAATTAGGTTGGAAAGGACTTCCAAGATCATCAAGTCCTGCTTTTGACTGACCATCACCACCTTGTCCACTAAACCACAGCACTTCAGTGTCACTTCAGTCCTGTGTTAAACTCTTCCAGGATGGTGATTCCACCACCTCCCTGGGCAGCCCCTTCCAATGCTTGACCACTCTCCAGCAAAGAAATTCTTCATGGTGTCCAACCTGAACCTCCCTGGCCCAGCCTGAGGCCGTTCCCTCTCCTCCTGTCCCTGTTCCCTGTTCCCACAGCCCGACCCCCCCGGCTGTCCCCTCCTGTCAGGGACTTGTGCAGAGCCACAAGGTCCCCCCTGAGCCTCCTTTGCTCCAGGCTCAGCCCCTTTCCATCTCCTTCAGCCACTCCCCATCAGATCTGTGCTCCAGTTTCTCACCTGCTGCTGACTGGGGAGTCTGTCTGAGCAGGACTCTTCCTATATTTGTTCAGGAAATGACCCAGGTAGGGACACTTGTCCTGGGGATCGGTTGCAATGGCAAAATTTAAGTGCCCCATTCACAGTCTGGCATCTACATGGGTGCTTTAGAGAGAATTACCTTTCACTAAGTTTTCTTGAGCTCAGAGAAATTCCTGTACCCTGAAGCCATCAGGAATTAGGAACACAGACTGATTAATGTAGATCCAGAAAAGGTTGTGAAAGAGAAAATTTTTAGATGTTTTTAATCAGAAGTGAGGAAAAAAAATTAAAAGTGTGAAGCACAATTGGGGTAATATAACATGAAGATTGCTGGAGAAAATGTCTGTTTTCAGCTCAGATAGCAAACACCACTTCAGATAATGTGTATTTCATTAAAATTGATTGCACAGAATAAAAGTGACATGATTGTTGTGTACCATATCATAACTCTCTCATTGATTCACTGTTACAGGTTAGTTTTGGCATTTAACACAAAAGTATGAGGAAAAAACCCCAGGAAATTCATATTATAGGGCTAAATAACTTACTGTAAGTATTTTAGTTGCATTGACTTAGTTCCTGTTTTGTATCAGTTTTATGGACCATATTTCAGAAAGGATTCATATCAAACATTGCCTGCTTTATATAGGTACTATATATTGTAGATTTATGCAAAGGGCAAATTCAGTTAAGTGTCTGTGTGAATGCTATTTTGCAGTGCCATGTACATATAACAAAGTTATTGTCAAGGGGATTCTAGGACAGGCATTATTATTGCATCAGATTTTAATCATAATAATTGATGTTGTCTGACAGTATAATCTTTTTGCAGATATTTCTTAGCTCTAGGTATCATAACTCTCTTGCATTTCTGAGTTGCAAATTATCATTGAGAGGGTAAAAAACGCCAGGCAAGCACAAGCTCCAGCTTGATCACTTTCACAACAATTCTTAGTGATACTCATCTGCATAGGGTTTGCAAATGTGCTTCCAGTGAGGTTTAAAATCACCCCAAGAAGTATAAAGCATTAACACCTTCTTCCTACTGAGAGCCGATTGGCCCATCATCCCTCAGGAAAACAGCCAGTTATGGTCAGAATAAAGCAGAAATCATCAGATGCATGCACCCTGCCCACATGTGAGTGCTGTGGGTAAGTCCCCACCATTTACTGGTGCTCTTCTCCCTATGGATTAAGCACACCCCCAAATATAACCAAGGATAAAATACCAGTAGATTTTGGATCAGTACAGTTCTTGACCCTGGAGATGTGTCATCTGTTAATTTACACGTTGTATAACACATTTATAACAGCCCCTTTATGTCACCTCTACCTTCAAAAGATCAGATATTCAATTTTCTAAAGAAGAAACTCCAAAGCCATAGTGATGCTTTTGTGTCTCTGATGTCTAAAGAGTGCAGTAACAATCTTGAATATAATCTGGTTTTACTCTCTATTCTGAACTCAGAAAGTTTCTCAGGTGTTTTGGGTTGTGGGTTTTTTTTTTTCTTTTTTTTACTTTTTTGTTTTCTTTTTCATTTTGTTTGGGTTTTTTCATAGGTTTTGTGGGGCTTATTGGTTTAGAGGGGGTTTATTTGTTTGTTTATTTGTTTATAGGAGTTCTTGGGTTTGGTTTGTTTTTTTTTTTTTTTTACTTACTGTGAATTATTTATTTTCTTAGCTCACAGCAACTATATTTCTTTTCTGCACCAAAACATTCATTTCAGAATCATACAATCATTTATCTTGGAAAAGGTCTTTAAGATCATCAAATCCAACCATCACCTCAGGACTGCCAAGTCCACAACTAAATATTCTCCCTAAGTGCTATATCTATGCCTATTTCTAATTCTTATTAATTATTATTGTACTTTAAAAAGGCAGTGATGAAAAGAGATGCCTGTCTAAGTACCCAGTGATCTCAGAGGTAGAATATTTACCTGAAACTGAGGCAGAGTAACAGTTTTAGCCATCATTCTTCAAGTCATAAATGCATTAATGATTCAACTAATGTAACAGGCATAAAAATACTAACTTTTCAGCTTCAATTCAGTTCTAAATAACTATCCATTATAGACCATGAAAGGTCTGTGGAAACTGTTTCCTTTACAAAAAACTACACTGCTCTTCTAAACATGAAAACAAAAAATATCACAATAAAATTTCCATCCCTGGAATTTATTTTCTGAGCTCCATATAGCTGTGGTAAAAATTTCCACTCAGGAGACTGCCTCCAGCAGAATGCTGTCTGAAGCTTGCCTCTGTGAGCAAAGAACACAAGCCCTTGGGAGAGGGGCAGGTCCAGCAGGGAGGCAAAATGTGTGACAAGGTCCTTGTATGCTGAATAAATGAGAATAATGGAAAATATCAATTAAAACACTAAGTCCATAACAAAATTGATGGGAAGGGTCCTGCCCCTCCATGAAGAATAGTCTGATATCATTATTCAGGGCTCACTTCAAGATACGTTACTCTGAGATTAGGCACAGATTTACTTTCACCTTAATTGCATTTTTTTAGTTTTTACCAGAGATGGATAACTTTCAGCTCATGAAATCTCAGAGGTGCCCCAGCTCCACATGTCAGGATTTTCTACTGAGTATTGAAGGGTCATTTCTGTCTCAGTCTCTGACTGTAGGGAGAGAGGGAGAAATTAGAAATGTTCTGTTGGCTGTATAACAGTAGGGGTTATAATTTTTTCAGGATCTGTGCATTAACTGTGAGGCAACAGAGTTCACCCAAATTAGCAATAGAGGAACACACATAATTCAGCAAGGAAAGGCTTAAGAAATGTTCAAGACAAGCACAGTTTGACCCACTTAAATGAAGTGTTCAGAAGTATCACAGTGTTCCACATCTTAATTATTTAGGCCAAAGCTAAAATATCATCCAATGGTACAAAGGCAAAAGAAATTAGCTGCTTTTTAAATATTGATATACTGGACATCAACAATCCAAGACTGGTTCTTGAAGCTTGGTTTCTATTCCCACAAAAGCATAAGAATGCATGAGGAACATGGCAGTTAATGTTAGACCACAGACAAATAATTAACCAGTGACAGAGGTTTAGTCAACTTAACAAGAAAACTGCTGAACCTAATGTAAGAAATTGCTCAGTATTACATTAATTGTAATGTAAGAAGATGCAAAAAAGTCACAGAAATTATTATGGGGAAGGCTGGATAGTCATAGCCAGAAAAGGTGTACTTCTGCAGAGAGAAGCACTGGACACTTCTGTGGGAGTCAAGTTTGGCAGTGCCAGCCATGTCCAAGAAAAGGTCTCAGTGAAAGCCTGTGAGGATGTGGTTACCTAGGTAACTGCATCAGAAATTCAAAATTTGTCTATGTATGTGGCAGGGCATGACTACTGGGAATGGGTGCAGGGGGAGTAACAAATATAGGTTGTCTGTTTGGGTGAATAATGGAATGTGTGGGTTGGAAGGGGCTTTAAAGATCATCTCACTCCAACTCCACTGTCACAGGCAGGGACAGATTTCACTACACTAGATTGCTCAGAGCTTCATCCAGCCTGGACTTGGACACTTCCAGGGATGGGGCAGCCAAAACTTCTCTGGGCAACCTGTGCCAGGGCCTCACCACCCTCACAGGGATGAACATTTTCTTAATATCTAATCTAAATCTGCTCTGTTTCAGTTTAAACCCATTCTCTCTTGTTCTTTCACTACATTACTCTGTAAATAGTCTCTCTACAGCTTTGTTTTAGGCTCTCTTCAGGTACTGAAAGGCTGCAATTTGGTCACCCCAAAGCCTTTTTTTCTCCAATCCCATTTTTCTCAGCCTTTCCTCATAGCAAAGGTGCTCTATCTCTCCGATCATCCTGATGACTTTTCTCTGGAAATTCACTGTCTTTCTTGTGCTGAGAATCCCAGGGCTGGATACAGCATTCAAGGTGGGGTCTCATGAAAGCAGAGAGGCAAAATCACCTCACTTGACCTGATGCCCACAGTGCTCTGGATATGCCTGGGATATGATTTTCTGGGCTGTGAGTACACATGGCCAGGGCAGGTCCAGCCTCTCACCCATCTGCACCCCAAGACCTTGGCAGGGCTGCTACTGATCAGTTCACACCTATGAAAAGGATATATCAGGACAGCAAAATTAAGGTAGCTACTACAAAAGTAGCAAGTAATTAAGTGATCCAAAAAGCCTGGAGCATTGGAGTATATCAAACCTTTTGTTCTCAACATAGCCTGGTCAAAATTCCACTCTTTGAGTCTCCTAACGAGGAATGAAAGCAAAGGGCTTTTCCTGTGTGCTAGAGGAACACCTGAGACAAACAGAGCTTCCTGGTATCCCTGTATCAGTCCAGACCTGACTGCATCAGCCTTGGCCCAGCACTTCCTGATAGTGAAACCTTGGCAGTTCTTTAGGCAATTGTTGTACAAATAAAGAAGTGCAATGCTCAAGCCTTGCAGCCTTTGCTAAAAGGAAAGGCAACACCAATCACACAGAGTGCACACAGTGTGTATCAAAGCAGGCTAAAACAGGGCTATTCTGCTTTCACTGAGAGAATTAGGCAAAAAAACCCAACACAAGTCACAGAATCACAGAATTACAGAATCACAGAATCACAGAATCAATCACAGAATCACTGAATCACAGGATCACTTTGGCTGGAAAAGATCTCCAAGATCATCATGTCCAACATGTGAAAGATCCCCACCTTGTCACCCAGACCAGAGCACTGAGTGGCACTTACAGTTAGTTCTTGAAGACCTCCAAGGGGTGGTGACTCCACAACCTCCCTGGGCAGCCCCTTCCAATGCTTAACAATCTTTTCTGTGAGGAAATTTCTCCTGATGTCCACCCTGACCCTCCCCTGGCCCAGCCTGAGGCCGTTCCCTCTCCTCCTGTCCCTGTTCCCAGAGCCCGACCCCCCCGGCTGTCCCCTCCTGTCAGGGACTTGTGCAGAGCCACAAGGTCCCCCCTAGCCTCTTTTGCTCCAGGCTGAGCCCCTTTCCCAGCTCCCTCAGCTGCTCCTCACAGGACTTATAAATGTGTATCAGAGGCTAATTGCATCTTGGGTTTGCTTGTTTTGACCTCTACCTCCTTTTCTCTGCTGACAACATTTTACTCATCTGCACTTCAAACTGATTTACTTATTTGTACATTTCATTGCTGTTTACTATAATTTCTGATTTTAGCCTGGGATAATTCTCTTTCATTACATACCTATTTCTGATTCACACCTACTTTCTTCTCCATATATATCCATTGCAGCATGCAACTCTGAGGGATTTATCTCAAGGAAATGCAGTGCCCAGATCAGCATTACAACCCCAGAGAACAGCAGAAACAATAATTCATAACAAAAGTCATGAAGTTAGTATCTGCTATTGATGTTGTTAAGCTATATCCCATGATACTGAAAGGAAAATTGAGGCTAGAATACTGTTTATTTGCCCCACAAATCAATGTGCAGAGGCACTTCAGATGCAAGCATGCAGAGGTTTCCCTCTTCAACTAGAAACTTTCATTCATGCAATCCTAAAGGCTATTTTATTGAGAGGGTATTATGGAGATGTAATCAATATGGCAAGTGATACTGTGAAATACTTCTTACTTGTTTCCCTAAAAACAGTTGTGTTTTCTGAGCCATGTAAAATATTTACAGCATCTGTCAGAGAAAATTCATGGTTATCCCTGGGGTTGTCTTCAAGACTAAATTTAATATCACAGTCACCACACAGCACCCTTAGCTGGTTAGAAAAAAACTGTAACAGAAACGATATTGTTTTACAATGACATTTTTTCACCTGCAATTTCCAAAGAATATATTCTTAATGAGTTTCATTGTGCATTTTGGACTTTTGAATCTTGGAATTTGTACTTCTTTTTCTTGTTTTTTTTTTTTGGTTTTGTTTTGCTTTAGAACCAGAGCCTTTCACAACACCATATTTCTTATGTGGAAGAAAGACAGGGATCTTTTTGCAACATTAACTTATATTGCAGACAATCTATCCTAGTTTAAGTCACAATCCAAAATGCTGTGACTCAGAACTCCTGCACGTGGCTGCAGCCTCAGCCCTGTGTGCAAGCACGGCCCCAGTGGAGCTGCTTTCAGTAGCACAGCACTTACCTGTCACCCAGTGGGACCTGACATTCCCGCATGTCTCACTTAAACCCAAATTCCACGCTGTAAAATGGCATTCCACTTACAAAAATGCAAAACCACATGTCTTCTTACAGCTCAGTCACCTCTAAAAAACATCTTGAGAGAGAGTCCAAAGAGGAAGAATAAGATTCAGTAATGAGAGAAATTTCCTTCGTCAGGGTGAGAGGAGGCTGAGCTTTTTCCAGTGAGACCCAACTGTTCTTTAGTGCCCTGAGAGCATGTTCCTGTCAGAAAGATTCAGAGCAGGAAATCCTGCTGGATCTGCAGAGTGAATGGCAGGCTGCTTTTTAAAGAGAAGGAGTTATGCAATTACAGAAACTTTCAAATATGTGGGTGTTACATGGCTGGGGCTGCTGCAGCTTCAGGAGGAGGGAGGGTGGGCAGTGGCACATGCCAGAAACAGGTGAGATTTTCAGTGTCCAGGGATGGGAAAAAGGAGCAAGCCTCAGCCTGGAGCAACAGGCTGTGTGTGTTCACAGAGGAGAAAAGGAGGTTGACAGATATTGGAGACACCCTCCCTGTGGGTACTCTGCCCTGGTGGTGTCTTGGGAAGTCTGGTCCTCACCATGAGACCAGGATCCAGGTGCTGGCAAAGCTTTTCCAGCCCTTGGAGTATTACAGCTCTTCCATCTGGGCATGAACAATGCTGCCAGGGTTTATTGAGGGCTCATCAAGGGCAGAACACTGTGGGTAGGGGTGAGGTGGGGGCCTGAGTGGCATCTCCTGCTACAACTGAGGCTGAAGGGCTCAAGCAGAAGTCAACAGATCTTTCAGGATAGCACCTGATTGTTGCTGGTGCTGCAATCAGAGCATTCACTCTTGTGACTGCAGGATGTTCTCTGGTAACATAAAGAAACACACAATGGCAAAACTGGCTTGACAATGCAGACATAGCTGACACCTAGTAAAGCATTTAACTTCTTTCATTTCTCTTCTTACTGACTTTGATTCTACCTAACTGTAAAATTCTTTCATGCTGCAATTGTAAACAGTACTCCAGTGCTGCTTCTGGACTAAAGTTGTGTTACAACAGCTGTTCAGTGGTGGAGGGTTAAAAATATGGGAAAAGCCCGTGAGAACTGGGTAGGACTTTTTTAGTTAAGGTAATTGCTCAGGAGTCACCATCAGGAAAGCAAATAAGTGTCATTGCCAGTTATAGCAGCCACAAGAGTGCTGTGAGTTGTTCAGCCCCTCTATGAGACATCATGAAGGAGAGAGGAGATGAAAAGGTAGCAGCTTACATAGACTGTATTTGAATCTTGTTTTAGGAAGAAAAAGTGTTGTGTATGTCCATCTGTGGTTATATATTTTTACCATGTGTTAAGCATGTTTTTATCCATGATGCTGTAAAATACAGAATAGTTTTTGTGCTGTAAAAAGGAGGACATCTGCAAGTGCTCTCTCAGTGGTCTGTTGCAGCAATTTGAGACACAAATAGCAGTCAGAACATTAGATTTGGGACTTGCCCTGAGGCTCACCTGCATTGTGTTTGGAAACCCTAAAGACATTCTTGATCTCTGTCCTGAAGATGTGTGTCTGGAATGCAGACCATGTGGATCACCATTGTTTGAGGAGAACTGTGCAGTGCAAGAAAAGAGAAAAGAAGTGCCTCTATGAGATAGAGTAGAGCAATCTCACACTTGATACCTGTGTCCTGGGGACGGGAGAATTGTCAGAGAGAATATACCAGCTTATAACTGTGGAAAATGTTCTGTTTTATACATCTGGCTAGTGAATCCTATAATTGATTTCTGCTACACGGATCAGGGATCCCTTCCAGGTGCTGGAGCTCACAATGGGAGTCATTAAATGACAGCATGTATCCCAGCTGCAGCTGCCTTCTTCCTTCCCTGGCTTTTGTTTCTATGCTAGTAACTACTCTGATAAGCTTAGAGACCACAACAGCAAAGTCTGTATTTGTGTATAGCACTTGAATGAATGTTTGCTCTACCTCAGTTTCCAAACTCACCTGACAAGCTGGTGCCTGGCACTGCTTCCTTGTCTACAAGGAAGTGGTACAGTGTGACTGGATAGGGGATGTGTTTTGCTTCTGGAAAACAGCCAGAACGACAGCAGGATAATGTGACGTGAGTTTTCCACCTTCCACCTAATATATTGGAATTCATTCTTGTTTGCATCTGTATATCTGTCCCTATAAGGCTCATATTTTCTGTCATGGGCCATGTTCCAAGTTCTAGCCTGGGTGCAGGGTGCAATTCAGGACTCATATGCAGCAAGCAGCTGTGAATAAAGAACATGTGATGTGCCTGAGTAGTATTTGGCAGAACAAATCTAATCCACCTCTGTGAGAAGAGGAAGACTTTGCAAGTCAAATGCTTTTTGATAGAAGCATGAGAGAGTAGACCATGAACACAAACAATAGAAATATTTTGGGGAAAAAAAGATACATAGGTGGGATAATTATTTTGGGATGGGATGAACAAAAGCAGCAGTTTATTCTTGTCTTACACACATGGCACAACATACAGAACCAGCACAAATAACTTACAAAATCTCATACACCATGCTTCCTCTTGAATAGCTTCTATTAAGTTACAACACCATAACGAATCAGGTATTTAGTTACGACAGATCTCCAGACATGGATAGTCTCCCATTCAAGGAGTTATTATTTTTGTAAGCTACTTAGACAAACATCTTTTTTTTTTTTTACATGTTTAATACAGTACAGTATCCTTAACAGAGTTCAAGATATTCACAATGAGAATTGAATACTTTATAAAACAGCAGAATTTCTCACCTCAGTACAGGCCTACATTCGCTCTCCTGCCTCTTTCTGGTTTAAAATGTGTTACAAGTCGTCTTTACTCAACTTTCCAAGTTAAACATTGCTTTAAATGAAAAAAAAAAAA
>VZRX01015177.1:22899-42673 GCA_013398075.1 Notiomystis cincta | reverse complement strand
AATTAAAAATGTGGTTTTCAGAATAAAAGCTTGAATTCATTTTTTTAATTTCCTGGCTCCTAAACTTTTCCCAGTCTTAGAATTATTCAGAATAGCGAAAGTTCCTACTGGAAATTCTGGCTCTCTTTTTAACAGTAATATTTTTCCTGTTGTATTCTTTGAATAACTATTCTAAATTAATATAGCCTAACATGATTAGGCTTTTGGACATTAACCCAGTGCTTAGCAAACTTAAATTTCAAGCCCTGTACATAGTAGTTTTGCATGCTGGATTATAAACTAGTCTGTAGTGTTGTCTGTTGCACCCTGCTCTGCTTCATAATTAGTTGCTTTGGGAGGGGGAGAAAAACGAGCCACAAAAGAGCCCAAGTGTTCTGAAGTGATGGTGCCCACACTGCTCTCTGTAAAGCTGTCCCGTGGTTGGTCTGTGGTATTGACAGTGCGTACTGGGAGAAAAGGTATCGGGGCTTTCTGGCCTAGCCAGAGGTTTGTGTTAAGCATGCTTCGAGAAAGCACAGCTGGAATTGTAGCTTTCTGCAGTTTTGAGCTGGCAAAGAGCATGCAACAGGGGATGCTGTTCACTGTATTTTGTCAACTTTTCCAGTTCTTGCATTCTATTTTTAATTGAAGAGAATCTCTTTTTTTTTCATAGCAAAAGACTACCATCAATGAAGGTAGAACAAGCATCTCCTTTCAGCATCTCTCTTTACTTTATTATATCTTTATATTAGTCTTTTTTTAGGCTGCCTGGCTAGTAAGTCAAAGAATTCATCTAAGGCATCCCTAAAATGTTTTATGAGTATTTGGATGATCTTTTATAACTTTTTTACATACACCTTTTTGCCTATAGAAAGGGATAATGCATTTTCATGATTAGTGTTTGAGCAACTCAGTTCCTTTTCTTTTGTATCATTAAAGTAATAATTTTTTCTTTAAGGCTGCATTATGTTACAGGCATCAGGCCAAATAAATAGATGAATAAATGAGACCATTCCTGAGTACAGATTGCATCAAAACAAACAGGTTAGATTATTTCCAAAGTTCTAACACTTTCTGAAATAAGTTAAATTCTCCATGTTTTTTTTTCCTTAGTAAAAGTACATTATATGAGTGTAACAATACAAATGCAGGATAATAATAAAACATTGTTGCACTGAAGAACTTTTAACACCTGACGTTATACTCGGTAGTCCTGAACTGCAGATTTATAATCTGAGTTCCAAATTACTGGTAGTGGACCTATTTTATATATACATCTGTACTAACAGAATATATCTGAATTTATAATGCATTCCTTACTCAATCATTATTAAAAAGCATCAGAGATGGTGTGTATTTTAAATTATTTCTGGGTTTGCACAGCTCCATGTGAAGACTGGCAGTCTAACATCCGAGGAGCTCGTCACTCTGATGTGTAATTTCTGTTCTATTTACAGCACGTAGAACACACCACTGATTAATTTTCAAGCCTTTTTGGTGTTATAAGCTGTGGTGCTGTGTCAATAGGACAGCCTCAAGTTATAGGGGTGTTAACCAGATATTAATTCTGCTGCTAGTTTTAGGCAGTAGGTGAACCCAGTATGAGAGTGAAAAAGAGAATAGTCATCAAATACCTGCATCATGTATTGGGATGTTTCCTCTGCATTTGATGGTTTAATTGATACATCTTCTTTATGGCAATCCCTACTTTTGAAATGGACTTAATGGTGAAAAGAAGGAATGAAAAAAAAAACCAGCAAAAAACCCCAGACCAAACAAAAGATCTCCCACCTGTGTGTTTAAAGAATGGGCTTTGTTTTCTGTGAATGCGAAATCAGAGAAATAAATTGTTAGAACTTGCCTGAACTTGTTAGAAAACATTTAAAAAACCCTAAAAATCCCAGGTGCATTGGTGAGCTGTTCTTTGGAACTGAGTAGGGAATTATGGTATCTCTTATAAAATGTAAAAATCATTGTGACCTGTAACATAGTGCAGCTTTAATACACTGGCTTATCCTTAACTTAAGTTCAGACTTCATCTCATGCTTCCCAGCCTTCTGTCAAATACTGTATTGTAACTGCAACTGTGCAAGTTCTGGAGTTAATGGCAAGGCTTTTGGAATACTGTATCTGATCTCTGCCTTACAGCACAAGCAACGTTGCCCTGTGCTGGAGGACCAGCTGGTGGATCTTGTGGTGTATGCCATGGAACGGTCTGAGACTGAAGAGAAGTTTGATGATGGTGGAACCAGTCAGCTTCTGTGGCAGCATCTCTCCAGCCAGCTGATTTTCTTTGTGCTCTTTCAGTTTGCAAGTTTTCCTCACATGGTCCTATCACTCCATCAAAAGGTAAATTGTTTGTATCGCTCACACATGGTAAGAGGGATTTAAAAAAAAATTAAAACCCAGTATTTTTTAAAAAGTGTCACTCATCCCTGCAAGAAATACCTTATGTGTAAGAATTAATTAAATTTTTAATCACTGTTCTCTCTAGAAGTAGGTCAAATACTGAAGTTATGGTGCTGTGAGCTACATGTAGTTTTAGTGTATTCAGCTACAGGATGTTCCATTGTATTTGGATTCAAAGTGTGCTAATAACTAGAATAAAGAGATAAACTGGCATAATTCAAAAGGTCCAAGTCTTGTGCTGTTGTATCCAGTTTACAAGTTAGTTTTGAACAGAGTGAATGCCCTGTTCTGTTTGTGGGCTAAAAAAACAGATATAGCAAGTAGGAACTTGCTGTTTGTCTAATCAATCTACTCAAAGCAATCCAAGATAATTTGTCCAGTTACAGTGATACTGGCAATCAGAGCCCCAAGTTATTATTACTTCCTAGCAATAGTTCCATTAAAACTGACACTCATATTTGCCCTTTTATCTGGTGCTCAGTTATAGTTCTAAAGGTGGTGATGCCAGTCCTCTGTAAGGGAAAGGAGGGGTTACAGTCAGCCAGCAACTTCCTGAGTTCTTTGCTGACAGACCTGTGTGCTCTTATTGGTAGGGATGCTCTTTCTCCTCACTATAGGATCAGCTTGTGGCTATTTAGATGCAGTTTCCAACACACACAACACATTGCTTGGTCTTCATTTGTCCACAGTTTCATATTTTAAAAAAATTTACTATGTATGTTGTGTTCTACTTGTGATGGATTGTAGTTCTCTGCTCTCTTTGTTTTCCCTGAAATTAGTTTTACCAGGGATGTATTCCTGTAATTACTCTTAATGAACCATTGAAGCAATAGGCATTATACAACACAATTGCACAAATCTAGTATAAAACTACAGCAAGCAAGATAAGAGTAGATTATTAGTTATTAGAGAATTGCTATTACAGATAAAGAAGTTAATTAACAAAAAATAAAACCCAGGTGAGTCCAGATGAAGCAAACCCAAGTTGTTATGGCTCTGGGACTTCCTTTTCAGGAGTTTATAAAACATGTGGCCTGGTGCCAGCAATGGCAATACTTTACCACAGGGCTACAAGGTGACAATTTAAGACCAATATTTAAGTGTTGCCAGTTTTTCAAAGCAGTGATCCTCAGTAGTTAAATGCATTTTAAATCTTACCATTAATTGTTTTGGCCCTCACAGAGTCCATTCAAGTGTTACAACTAATGTACCTATTTCCCTTCTTTCTGAAAACAATACATGTTTCTGCCTAAGTCCTGCTATAAAATTCTCTGCTGAAACTGTTTTAGTCTGCCCTTCTACTTTTACAAAAACCTTTGCAGTGATTTTTCTTCTGCAAGCAGTATTTGTCTGTTACTGAGTGTTCTTGACAGTTGGCAGGCCGTGGTCTCATTAAGGGGAGAGACCATCTGATGTGGGTGCTACTCCAGTTCATCTCTGGCAGCATCCAGAAGAATGCACTGGCTGACTTCCTCCCAGTTATGAAGCTTTTTGACCTCCTGTATCCTGAGAAAGAAGTAAGTCTCTGATATTAAAAGTTTTAATTTAAATTCAATTTAAGACCTTCATATGTCAATATTACTATCATTCTTGAGTCATTCAGAACAGTGTGCTGCACAGTTGGAGAGAGATGTTTCATAAGTAAATAATTTTTTTCGGGATTTCCTACCCATGTAACCACATTTGATTTTAGGGTCAAGAAGGACTTGTGTTAACTCCTCTCTTCCTTGGCTTTGGTTTGACTAAAGTTTTGAGGAGTTTGTTAAAGCACTGAGGAGACTCTAAAGGAATAAGATGTAATTCTGTTGTTACATCTGTAACAAGTCTGTAACAGAGTAGTACTTTAAATTCATTTTGCAGGGGCAGATCAAATCATATTCATGCTTTGTACATTCCTCCAGAATTAAAGTTCCTGAGGAAGGGGCACTTAGAGGAAGTTCTTAAACTTTAATTCTGGCAGCACTGTCAGTGTCAAGTCCTGATTACCTAATCTTTTCATAGTGCTTTTTACTCTGGGTGAATGGTTAGAATAATCTTTGGGTGAATGGTTAGAATAATACAAGTGTGTGATGTATCAAACTCATATGTAACAATTTTTCCCCTTGTTACATTAGTTTTGACCCACAGAAATTCTTAAGTACAATTTGTGATTGATTAAGTACAATTTCAGTTTCTTTTGTCAGCATCAAATATGGGAAGAGCAATAGGACTATTTACTTCAGCTGTAGTGATGGCTCCAAGTTATGCTTCCTGAAAGTCTTTGTTTGACTGGTGCTTTTTAATTGCTACATTTTAAGTGCTTGTGAAACCGAATCCTAGGAAACATTTCTTGGGATTCAGTTTCGAAAGCACTTGAAGTGTTATCTCTGGCTCTTGCTCTTAAGAGGATCTGTTTTGCTGCCCTGTTGGTTATGTATTAGTGCTGTCTCAGTTGTGCTGTCAGTGGTGTTTGTGCAGCACTAACTGTATCAAAGGGAAAGAGATGTGGATGTTGGCAAAAGGAGAGAGCCAGAGTTTCTTTTCCAATGGCAGTACTATAACTAAGTCTGTATACAAAACTTTTTAATTTTAGGTTGTATCTGAACCTTTTCATGAGAAGTGTATTAATGTTTAAGGATTTACACTGACACTGAGCAATTCAGGTTTTTCAGAAAGTACTGTTGAATCACTGAGTACCTCCTATGGAAGCACATAGCATAACTGGTTTCTGAATAATGTGTAAGTGTGAGGCTGAGAGAAAAAGCATTTGCTTTGTAACTGTAGATATGGAAATCGTATACTCTTAAGCATGAATTTCCTTTTGCCAAGGTCTTAGATAATTTGTTTGGTTTGAGTGTTTTTCAGAATAATTACTGATGTCCAGGTCTCTTCCATTGCTCTTGATTTAAAATTACGAACATTGATGAGGGTGGAATCTGTTCTTTAAAAATGTTCCTTATGGTGTAGCAAGTCAGAAAAAAGAAAAACCTGATTTTGTGAATACTGGCTATCTAAGTTGGTTTTCTGCACATTAATCCATGTGGTATGTCACATTCATGTGTTCTTTCTTTAGTATATTCCTGTACCTGACATTAACAAGCCCCAGTCAACTCATGCTTTTGCAATGACCTGCATTTGGATTCATCTGAACCGCAAGGCACATAGTGACAACTCCAAGTTACAGATTCCCATTCCTCATTCTCTTAAACTTCACCATGAGTGAGTGTGGGGGTTTTTATGTTTTGATTTGTGTCTAAGCATAATGACATAGGAAGTTACAAGTCTGTATTCAGAATGTATTGTGTGATGGGATGCTGTATAAGGGTTATCAACAGACTGACTTCACAGTCATTCAAAAAGACAGAGCTCAAACTCAAAATATTTCATAAAAAGTGAAATGCTGTTATCCAGCTAGTGGAAATAATATTTTTTTATCTCAGAATAACAAATCTTTATTACTGATAGAGAATCTGAAAGTAAACAGACCATTTTGTTTTGTTATGCTGTGGTGTGGAAAGTGTGGATAAGCATTACATTGGGTTAAGTTTCTGTCTGGAAAGGTGATTTTTAAATTTTTTTTTTTTTTTTTCCTGAGGTACTTCTGTAATGTAGAAAAATCGTAACACAGTGAAACTGTGGCATAAGAAGTACTTGTTCTGATGTGGCACAATTAATAACTATTGATTTTTTTTCTACTATTTTATAATGGATTTTTTTGACTGAGATTGTTGTAGTTATATTCCTGGAAAGCATATGTATCCTTCTTTCTGCTTAATGTTTAATCTTTTTGGCACACAGGTTTTTGCAACAGAGTTTAAGGAATAAAAGCTTACAGATGAATGACTACAAAATTGCCTTGTTGTGCAATGCTTATTCAACCAATTCAGAGTGTTTCACTTTGCCAATGGGTGTACTAGTAGAGACTATTTATGGAAATGGCAACATGAGGACACCTCTTCCAGGGACTAATTGCATGGCATCAGGGTCTATTACCCCATTGCCAATGAACCTCTTGGACTCACTCACAGTTCATGCCAAAATGAGGTACAGTATATGCAGCTAGCTTTTTTTTTTCTTAAACTTGTAAATCTGTGTGTAGCTAATTATCATCAGAGGTTTTCTGTGGCTGAACATGTCATATATAGATCTATTCATTTACTTTAAAAATGTGTTAAATTTCAAGTCCATGTTTTTGATTGAAAAAGATTTTCTCTCTTTTCTCAGTCTGATTCACAGCATAGCTACAAGGGTAATTAAGCTGGCTCATGCAAAATCTAGTGTGGCCTTGGCTCCTGCTCTGGTGGAAACCTATAGTCGCCTGTTGGTTTATATGGAAATAGAATCCTTGGGCATCAAAGGCTTTATCAGTAAGAAAGAAAACCTTTTTTTCCCTTCCCTTTCTTTCTGTTAAGTAGTATTGTCTTTTAATGGCAACTGGAGACCATTACAGTAAAACTGAAAATATAATGATGCAGCATGTATAAATTTTTTTCGTATATAAGAAACTGTGAAAGTTGTCCTAGTGCTGCAGTAAATTCCAGATTAGTTTTGCTGCTGTGCCTTTATGCCATCACTGTATGGCCAGGACCTTTCCAGTTGTGCTGTGTTGTGTAAAAACATGCTTGATGGAAAAGCATAAGCAAAGTTGCTTTGAGTCACACAGGATACTTAATTGCTCTTGTTAAAATAATTTGTATGTCTGCTGCATATATTCATTCAAAAGATTATTAAGCTCTATACATTTACACTTACACATATGCTCTTTGGAGGGAATACATTTTTCAAATCAAATGTCTGACTTACAGACTAGTAAAACCAGTGTACTCTGTAGTTGTATTTCAAGGTGTGATCAGTTGTAAAACTTACTTTACAAACTTTTTTCATTAGGTCAGCTCCTGCCAACAGTGTTCAAATCTCATGCATGGGGAATTTTGCATACTCTGCTAGAAATGTTTAGCTATCGGATGCATCACATCCAGCCTCATTACAGAGTCCAGCTCCTCAGCCATCTTCATTCCTTGGCTGCTGTGCCACAGACTAATCAGAACCAGCTTCATCTCTGGTGAGTGATGTTTGCCATATTTGACCATACTCTCAGATCCTTCTTGTTGAAAGCTGCATGAGAACTGTTTAAATGGTACTTCCCAGTCTTAGTTGTGTGGCTGACTTGCTTTGAGGTGTTTCAGCAGGAAATGTTTCAGCAGTACAGCTGGATGTTAGCAGTAGTGCTCTGCAGAGTTGCATGGGGCAGCATCTGGCACAGATAGGGCATCAGTGTCATGAGTCAACACCCAGGATGTGCACCAGAACTGTCATGTCCAGAAGTGCTTCTTGCATGGTAGATAAAGGGCAGTGCCTGCTGCTTGTAACCAGTGTTTGGTGTCTCACTTCTCTGCCAGTGAGACTGTGCTTGCTTCCTTCTGTAGAGGATGTTTTAATACCATTACAAGAGTTAAGTTGGTTCCACTTAATTCTTAGGTGAAGCTGGCTTTCAGTCAGATCAGCGAATTAATCTGATTCACCCTGCAGCTGAAAAGGAGTTTGTGCAAAGCTATGGTGACTGTATGTGAACCTGAGTGGAGTCCTTCATAGAGTGTGCATCATAATAGCCTAAAACCGTGGCTAATTTGAATACAAGAAAGGTGAAAAAGCTGTTTAGAGAAGGTCTAGAGAGGTTATGCAGGTAATACCAGGCAAAAGCTTTGAGTTTACCTTGCTGTTAACAAAGTTGAAGAGCATGAGATTATCTTTCTATGTAGAGTCTGAGGCTTATTGTCAAAAAATTGGGGAAAATAGTGTCCATTCACTCTTAGAGTGCAATAAATTTTGTGGGAGTATGTGAGACAGAGTAACTTCATTATTACCAGTTCATATAGAGAAAGTCTGATTATACAGTTAATTCAGAGAACAGTTTGGGTTGGAAGGGACCTTAAAGGTCATCTAGTTCCAACTCTTTTTCCATGGGCAGGGACACCTTCCTCTGGACCAGGCTTCTCAATTTCTTAGTCCAAATTCAAATTGCCTAGTTGCTTATCCTTTACCAAGCATAAAGAAAACAGGTTAAGACAAGTTCCTCCTTGAATTCAAGGCCTTGATCTCTTAATTAACCTGAATCTTGTTTTGTCATCTTGGTCTGTAAAATACAGATGTTAGTCACTTTTAATGAGCACTGCATGCAACTAGAGTAGAGTAGAGGAAACGAACCTGTGGCTTTGGCATTTCAAAGACACAATGTTACAAAAGTCTTTCCAATGACTTCAAACTACTCGATGTGAAAAGTACTTCCAACTGAAGCACTGGAAATTAAAGTGCTTTTAATCAAAAGTTGTACTTCCTCAACTTCCTGATTTCTTTAATAAGGACAATTAAATGCTACTTGAAGATGGTAGTTAGCTTTGAAGCTTCCTATGCATTATTCATGCCTTTTTATTTTGGTTTTGCATGTATTTATTTGTGTATCCTTCTTTAGATGAAGATATGCAAAAAGTAACAATGGGGGGTTCTAAACTGGAGAGACTTGAGGTTCTTTTTCAGAGTCTCTGCACTTGGAATTTTTGCTAAATCTTCTAGTGCTTTGTTTGAAAATAAGATACTGAAATAGATAATAACAAATTTATTAAACAGTAGAAAAAGTGAGCTGTTTCAAAAGGTTAAGAACATAATTTTAAAACAAATGTTTCTGTATTATTTGGAGCAGTAAATGGAGGAAAAAATAGTATTTTTGGAATCTTAGAAGCATCAGCATAAGCATTATTTGCTAACTGACTGTTTCCTTCTTTCAGTGTCGAGAGCACTGCTCTAAGGCTCATCACAGCTTTGGGCAGCTCCGAAGTCCAACCGCAGTTCACACGGTTCCTCAGTGATCCCAAAACAGCTCTTTCAGCAGAATCAGAAGAACTCAACAGGGCTTTGATCTTAACTCTGGCAAGGGCAACACATGTAACAGGTAATAGCAGAACATCCCAGTAAAAGCTGTAGTCAAACCATTTCTCTAAAGTACTGTTCACAAGAGTGTAATAGAAATGACTCAGTCATAATATGTGTCCCATGCACTTCTGGTTTTGAAAAAGTGTAATTTTAATTTCCAACTACTTCTGTTTAGGCAAAAAGCAATTATTGAAGAAGTGGTATTTAAAAGTTTATTTAAAAGTATTTAAAAGTATACTGTGGCTAGGGTTTGGAGGTTTTTTGTGTCTTATTTTGAGTTTCATTATTTTAAATCTTAATGTTTGGATTGATTACTGATACATGCTATTTAAAAAAAAACAAACATGAAATATTCATAGTAACTGTGCTGCTCATGTGAAAGCCACCCCATCTCTAGTTTGCATTTAAGAAACAGTAGTCTGCATTTTGGGTTTCTTTTTTTTGGGGGGGGGAAGGAAGAAGAGGAAGCTTTCGATGTGTCCTTTAATGTTTTAACAGTGTGCAGTTACATGTGACCTGAATCAGGTTTTTGTTAGCTTTGAAGGGGATGTTTTCTCTCTCCTTTTTTATGGTTCTAGTCTGCAGATTTGCTAAAGAGTTAGAACAGCTGATTCACAGAGACTGCTGGAGATAATTTAGGACAAAAGGACTTCTTTGTGTTGGTTTCTTTTTTATTATTTTAGCCATTTCTCAACATTTGATGAAATCAAGCCAGTTGGGGGAATGAGGCTTCTATTTCATTTCTACTGGGGAAGGTACTTCTGAACAGCCTTTTTGAAGCAATATAAAATGGCATCTGGCAATTTCATCATCATTATCTTCCTCAGGATTTTTTCTAAAAGTCTAATCAGTTAATCAGCAGAAGCCTGTTTTAGTGACATTGCAGGAAATTAAATATAAAATGTTAAAATCCTGATTGCTTTATTTCTAGCTCAAAACTTATAAATAATTTCCTTATTGTTAATAGCATAAAAAAGGTTCTTCTGTAGAGCAGATAAAGTCAAAGAAAGGGGCTGGGAGAAGTTGGACAAAAAGGAAACTCTGTTGAACTAGAAAAACCTTGATTCATATGATGACAAAAGGAATACCAGTAAGAAATGATTTTGTGTGAAATTCTAATACCATCAATCTGTTTTCTAGACTTTTTCACAGGTTCTGATTCAATTCAGGGAACTTGGTGCAAGGACATACTGCAGACTATCATGAGTTTCACTCCACATAACTGGGCATCACATACACTAAGCTGTTTTCCAGCTCCTCTGCAGGTAATAGTTTAAACCTGAAGATCTTACAATTGGAAATACAATGAATTTACTCTTAACGAGATCTTTTGCCTTTTTTGGGTTGGTGAGATTCTTCCCCTGTCTAGATAGCATTAATCTAAGTTCCTTAAGAATGCAGCATGGTTATAACGTTGCCATTTCTTTAGAAATGCATTAACTCCATTGCCCTGGAGTATTCTAAGTTCAGACTTGGTCAGCTGGTACTTCTGGTGGAAGGTAAATCAGATGGTTTAAAAATTAAAAAATAAATAAAAGTTGAAAAAGCCATTTTTTCTTGTGGCAATTTGTCCTGTAGCTTTGGTAGTGACAAAACAGTTACTGTGGTATCACAGTGAAATAACAACCCTCCCTAGTAGGTTGTATGGTACAAGGAAGTAGGAACCCATACAGAGCTAAGTCAGGCAAAATGTCCCTGTTCAGATGTTCTACTGTAGGCTCTCATCACAGCAAAACCTCCTTTCTCAGGTGTTCTTCAAGCAGAACAACGTGCCTCAGGAAAGCCGTTTTAACCTGAAGAAGAATGTGGAAGAAGAGTACCGGAAGTGGAAGTCGATGACCAGTGAGAATGAAATAATCACACACTTCTCTGCACAAGGTTCATCCCCGCTTTTCCTTTGTCTCCTGTGGAAGATGTTGTTAGACACTGATCACATTAATCAAATTGGTTACAGGTGAGCTGAAAAATGTGCTGTTTCAAAGTTCTTAAGCACCATTCTCACTTCTGAGGACACAGGCCTTGTGCATTACCAGCTTGTTCTTTTAACTAATCTGGAGCATGCAGAGCATGGAAAAAGAGAGTGGAGCTGGGTAGTAGCCAGCATGCCATAATACTTGTGCAGTGTTTAAGATTGGTTCCACTGTGCAGTGGTCTGCCATGAATGTGTTTCCTGGTGAGAAACTAGGATGTGAGGTGTTTGATTTAAACAGTTTGCTTGTAATAGCAGTGTTTCAGGCAATCTGAAAGAATAAACAAAATCTGGTTGTTTATTTATATTGCTTACTGTACTTTACATTAATTTACTTAGCCTTTATAAATGAATATTTATTTGAAAACCAAATGTTGGATTAAGATGAAAATTCGTTACAGAAGTAGTAATGCTCTGATTTTTTTAATTAGTTCCTGGTAGAAATAGCATCAGTTCCAGCTGTGAAAAATAAATTATTTCTTTTCAGTCCTTCCTAGGTCTCCTGAAACAGCATTTATGATAGCATGTGTTACTCCTGTGTGCAGTTGAGGAAATTGTTTATAATGCTATGGCTGTATTAAAGCACACAGCATAGGAAAATTAAAGTTGAGTTGCAGAAGGTTGTCCTCAGAGGTGTATAACTAAAACTGGATAAGTAAAGCATGGGTTCTAGGCAGAATACTGCAGATGAAATTGGTGAATTTGAAGCATTTCTCCCAATAAGTATTTGGACTTAGGAATTTTGTTCCTCTAAATTTGGGAGGGTTTTCCTTTGCTTTGGTGTTTCCTTCAGTTAATTTAATAAAGGGGAGAGAATTTCGTCTTTTTGTTGTTGTTTCAGACACATGTGTTAAAACCTGCTAACTCTAATCAGATAGACCAGTTAAAATGTATTAAGATCTGTAACAATTTCCTGTTGCTTTTTTTTTTCTTCCCTGGTAGAGTATTAGAAAGAATTGGGGCCAGAGCTCTGGTGGCACATGTCAGGACATTTGCAGATTTCTTGGTATATGAATTCTCTACGTCTGCAGGAGGACAGCAGCTCAATAAATGTATTGAGATTCTCAATGACATGGTGTGGAAGTACAATATTGTAACACTGGATAGGCTGATACTCTGTTTGGTAAGTGTCACTTCAGAAGATAAGATGACAGTTCATGCAGAGTCTGCTTTCTGACTCACTTTTGTAGTAGCAGTCTTATACAAATGCACTGCTCTTAAATAGTGATTATTTGCTAGGACAATAACCAAGCAAAATAATAGATTACTTCTTTAAGCAGCATAAAATTCCAACTCTTACAGTTCTCTGAGTCTTCAGGGAAGCGTTTCTTGGTTACTTAATGGCAACCATTGAACCGGTATTATTAAATGCTGTGATTGATGGTTTGGGTCCCTGACCTCAGAGCTGTGCAGTTATTTAGGCTCTACAGAGGGATCTGGACAGGCTGGATCAATGGGCTGAGGCCAGCTGTCTGAAGTTCAGCAAGGCCAGCTGCTGAGTCACAGCCCTGTGCAGTGCTGCAGGCTGGGCAGTTCTGGGCCCCTCCCAACAACACAGACATTGAGCATGTCCAGAGAAGGGCAGTGAAGCTGGTGAAGGGTCTGGAGCACAAGTCTTGTGAGGAACAGCTGAGGGAGCTGAGGATGTTTAACCTGGAGAAAAGGAGGCTCAGGGAAGACCTTATCACTCACTACAGCTTTCTGAAAGGAGGACGTAGCCAGGTGGGGGTCAGCCTCTTCTCCCATAAGAAATGACAATCAATAGGACAAGAGGAAATAGGGTGAAGTTGTGCTGGATTGGATATTAAGAAAAATATCTCCACTGAACGAGTTGTCAGGTGTTGGGACAGGCTGCTCAGGGATGTGGTTGAGTCACCATCCCTGGGGGTATTTAAAAGATGTGTAGGTGTGGCACTTTGGGACATGGTTTGGTGGCAGTGCTCAATTAATGGTTGGACTCAATGATCTTCAAGGTCTTTTCTACCCTAAATGATTCTGTGGTTTTGCGATTCCTGCAGCCTTAAAAGGTAGAAGGGACATGGCATTCTGTGATTCAGATGCATAGGGAAAATCTTGTACCCATTAGAGTATGCTTTTTTTGCTTAGAAATCAGTCTGTCTCATGATAGTACACAGAAATGGCATTCTCTTGCTTTTCCTGTTACCCTATAAAATCAGTATTCACCTGGAGGGAACTACATTTGCATTCAGTAATTGTCATTTATATATAATTTAAAATCTCATCTTAATGTCAAGCTGGTTTTTTGAATTCTATTTTGGTCAAATCATGTCAGAGTGGCCAGAGGTTAAAAGCAGTTTTAACTTCATTGTCACTAATTGGTTATTTTCAGTAAGACAACTGACAGATGAGAGAGCTAGAATTCCTAGAGAAAGTGCTGTCACTGGGGAATTTGTAAGACCTTCTGCCCATGGAACAAAAAATGGGGTAGGGATTAAACCTGCCTCTTTTTTATATCTTCACTTGAAAAATAGAGTTGAAAGATCATATATTCAGTGTGAATTTATGGGCAGATGTAGCAAATTTGCCTGCCATGTTTTGGGGCTATAGAGCAGACAGCACTGTCAACTGTAATTTCATGCATCTGATCTGTTTCATTTAAGGCTATGCGTAGTCATGAAGGAAATGAAGCTCAAGTTTGTTACTTCATAATCCAATTACTCCTACTGAAGCCTAATGATTTCAGAAACAGAGTGAGTGATTTTGTGAAGGAGAATTCTCCCGAACACTGGCTGCAGAATGACTGGCATACAAAGCATATGAGTTACCACAAGGTATCACAGCTAATAACATTCTTTTATTGTAATCATTTCTGTGGGATTGATATCAGCCATCATTTACAGCACAGCTTTATTAATTTTTGGACTTGCCTAATAAGCCGTAATTTGTTTGGGCTGGTATGAAAATAATAAATCAGTGTATGTAATGACTTTGAAATTATTATGTAGTAATATTCAAAGATAGAAGTAGCTTAAGAATTGGGTGGATGTTCATTTTTGCTCTTATCTAAATCAAATAATTTTTAAATCTTGGTTTTACTGAAATTCACTTAGAACAGTTCTTGTGCATCAGGGAGAAGGTATTTCTTTCTGGTATTTTATGACTATACCAACAGTTAAACCTACATTTTCTTTTAATTATTAAAACTTCTTCCATCTTCTGTATTGCAAGAACATAATAGCTTGGTATGTTAGGGAAGAGAATTTCTGAGATTTTAATGCTCCAGTAAACATACTGGTTTCTCCTGGCTGGAAAAGGATGTGCCAGTGAGCTGTTCTGTCAAAAAATAAATACTGAGATGGAACAGATACAAGGAAACTGTCATGTAGCTCAATACATGCCATCTAGTTTGATCCAGTAGCTGTTTGGTCTATATTAGCCCTCTGACTTGGCTGTACAGTGTTTTGACAGTGCCTAAAAGTGTAAGGGCAGCAGGGAAGCAAATTAGTCTGGGAGCTGCTCTGATATGGCTGCACAGTCAGTAGACCCAACCTGGAATATAGAAATTTCAGTCACAGGTAAAACATAAGCTCATCCCTCAGCAGTACCCATCTGTTATTTGAGTATGCTACAATTCTTTCCCAGGGGAATATTTCATTCATGCTATTTCTGGTGTTCTAATTCAGTATGTGATGCAGAAACTTCCAGTAGTGCCGATTTCCCCTAGATTTTCTCTTCAAGTATGTGACAAAGGAACACTTTAGCGCTGGCTGCTTTCACCTTTGCTTTGGGAGTCTTAATATTCTCTTATGCCCATTTTGAGTGGTGGTGAGACTTTGTTCTGGGTTTTTTTTTGAAGATATTGTCTACTATTCTAATAGCCAGTTTAGGTCAGAGTTCAAGTTTCTTCAGTAAGCTTTAAAGTGAAATCATCTCACTGAATTCAAATGTTATAAAGAGGGTTTTGAAGTGTCTTTTTAAAGCAATGTAGATGCTAAATGTTTCATCCACTGCTTATAAAGAAAGAGATTTTGATTTCACTGGATTTCTTTCCCTCCAGAAATACCCTGAAAAGCTGTATTTTGAAGGCTTGGCAGAGCAAGTGAATCCCCCAGTTCAGATCCAGCCCCAGTACTTACCAATTTATTTTGGGAATGTGTGCCTCCGCTTTCTGCCAGTGTTTGACATTGTAATTCATAGATTTCTGGAATTGCTTCCAGTGTCCAAATCACTGGAAACTTTATTGGATCATCTGGGAGGTTTATACAAATTCCATGGTAAGTTATCCGTGAATGCAGATGGATATATTCCTGTTGTGATCATTATGTCCTCTTCACCTCTTTCATTCATAATCTTCATGTATTTGGAATAATAAGGCACAGCAGTGCCTTATTCCTTTCCTGTTCTCTAAACCCTGTGTACATCTACACAGAGATGTGCATTTCCTATTTAGTGAATTTCAGTTTATTAACAGTGAACGTGCTTTTATTCAGGTATCTCTTGCTAATTCATGCTTCCTTCACACCTTTTCCTAGTAAATACTTGGACCTGTGTCCTAACAAATTTTATGTTACCAAGACTGAAACAACTGAAAAGCAGTTCCTCTCTCTGTTCTTACTTAATGTTCAAATAACTTGAACTGATGCTTGAATACTTTTGGAAATGCACTTGTATAATAATTTTTTATAGGTGTCATTGCTATTTTATGCTCTGACAATTTACAATGCTCTTTCTTTACTGTCACTTCATGCCTGGATTTTTCTTACTTCATACCTCATATCCAAAGAGAATGATTTAGTTAGTTTATTTAAAAATATATTAATATTATCATTAAGGTGTGAATTGTTAGTAATACTGACCTTCTTTGTTCCACTTCTTTTGTTCTGCACATGCACTAAAGTATTTACAAGACAAAGGAAAATCAGTTTTGTAGAGTATATTGAAATAAAGAACGTGAATCAATTTCATATGTGATGTTTTTAAATACATGCAACTTAGTCTTGCAGAACTCCTGATTTTAGTTTTATTTACCACAAATAGTGATGCTGGAAGTTATTTCAGGCTTTTGTTGTTTTCCCTGTGTCCTTGGCAGACCGACCAGTGACCTACCTGTACAACACTCTTCACTATTATGAGGGGCATCTGCGAGAGCGCACAAACCTCAAGAGGAAACTCGTTCATGCCATAATTGGCTCTCTCAAAGACAATCGTCCACTTGGCTGGTGTCTGAGTGATACTTACCTCAAATGTGCCATGAATCCCCGAGAAGAGAACCCCTGGGTTCCTGATGATGCTTACTATTGCAAGCTCATTGGAAGATTAGTAGACAATATCCTTCTAAAAGTTTACTTTATGTAAGCTGTGACAGTGTCATCATTCATTTCATCAAAATATGAAGTTCAGTTTCTTTATTGTAAATAGGGATGTGCTGCCCTGGTAGACATCTTAAAAGATATGGTGAAAGTTAAGTACAGTACAGCTATATAAATATTGCCCTGTTTAAGCATCACTTAGAAATACAATTATTGATGTTTATGTTTTCTGAATTGAATTCTGATTCTCAAAAAGAAAAAAGCAAAGAATATTTTTAAAAAATTTCAAAATTAAGATTACTGTTTTCTAATGCCAATTATTAGTATTACTGAGAATAAAATATTGGGAGCAATGCCTCATTTAAGATTTGGAATAGCTGGCAAATTAGAGAATAGGAATCTCCTTGGACTTTGGCTTCTTTCTGGAGCAGCTTTACAAGAGTAGACCAATTTTCAGGATGTTACAAGTTCTTTCACTCCTCTTCCTGAACTTCCTTTTAATATATAACTTGAAAGAATTTTATTGGGTATCTCTAAAGAAAGCTAAAATTATATAAGCCCCTGCTTTTATGCAAATGTTAACTCTGGAGACCTTTTCTGTATGTATTTCAAATCTTGTTTGGGAAAGTGGAATATTTCCAGAGACTAAGCAGGTGCTCCTTTTGCATAAACTGTCACCCTAGAAGTCTGCTAGAAGACCTTACAGAGAGGCAAATTAATGGTTTCTGAATATGTGAGTAGAAAATTCCTGTTATTTATATTTTCTCATCTTGGAAGCAGACAGGGAATGAGATGGTTGGTGTTGTTTTTTCCACCTCTTATGAGGGAAGTTTATCCTTTGCATGGATTTGTGTGTGTAATATATTTATAGCTATGTATTCATGCAGTCCTTCAATATTTATCAGCATGTTATATTCATACTTCTATATGTCTTTTTTTAATGAAATGTGGTTGTTCTATTTGTTTTCAATAATTTTCAGTTCAGTTTAGTGTGTGGTGTATGCATCGATTTTAATCAGTGTGCTGCTTATACTTATCTGTGTTGGGGCAGCTTTTTTCCTTAACCATTGCCACCTATGGCAGGCAAATCACCTGGTCCATTTCCAAATTGTGACTGGAGGTTCAATGAGTTTCCTAACCCAGCTGCCCATGCCCTGCATGTTACCTGTGTTGAGCTCATGGCTCTGGCTGTTCCAGGGAAGGAGGTGGGCAATGCTCTGCTGAATGTTGTGCTGAAGAGGTATGTTGTCTTTCTGAAATGGTTTTCTGCAATATCTCATGCATAGTTAGAGATTGCTATGGTAGTCTGTGACACTAATTTTCTTACTTACAAAAAAAATGTATATAGGTAATGTTTTATATATCAAGTATTTCTGGATGGCAAATAAGATGATAGGGATCAAGCAAAAAAATCTTGTGTTAGACTTCTGTGGTGTAGTGCATTGTGTGCTTCAGGATCAGTTGACTTTGCATGATGCCCATAAAAGTTATAGGGAGGGAAAACCTCACACAGGCAAAGATCCTAGCCTTTGGGCTCAGCAAGAAAGGGGAGAAAGTCTATTTTTCTATCACATCATCTTTGAGTGCAAAGAAAGGGACAGGAAACATTGGTAGGACTCTGAATCTTCCTGCTGCTGAGGTAGATCAGAGGTGCTTTGAAACAGTGGTGTGCCAAGGCTGACCTTTTGTCATGATGCATTAAATGTCACCCATAGCTCTGCTCCTTGGGCAGCCACTGAAGAAAACTGCAGAGGGAGACAGGAGCTGGTATTCTTGTAGCCATTCAGTGGACGTCACTGAGCAGTGGCAAACTGGAATTACTTGGATATAGCCTCATTTGGCCTAGTAATATATTATTGTTAGCTCTGTTTGGGGCACATGGAGTGAAGAAGTCAGTAAAGGGACAAACAACTCTTAAGCACTAAAACTTAAGGAAAAAAGTTCAAAGGCTTTAAAGGAAACCTGCTACTAATGCAAAACACACCTGAATAAAGTTTTGCACACATCATCCCAAAAGCATTTATACCATCTTTTGGCTCTTATAAATACCTATATGTGTTTTTGTAGTTCTCTCAACTTGACAGACATTCTTGGCATAAGTACACCTGGTCTACAGATGCATGAGAAGCACAAATTGCAGTTGTGTATTTCAGAATTTCTTTTTCTTTCTCTCTAGTCAGCCCCTGGTGCCAAGAGAGAACATCACAGCTTGGATGAATGCGATTGGACTGATTATCACAGCCTTACCAGTGAGTCAATATGTTGTATTTTAAAATAAAAAAAATGTTCTTCCATGAAACATTTATCATCTGTCTAGAGTGCGTTGTAAACACTTTTAGCTGACATCTGTAGATTACACAGCAAGCTATTCAGAAGGCTGTGTGCATACTTGAGAAAAATCTACTCCTCCACTATGGAAAAATTGACCAGGTGTTTTGTTTTTCTATTGTGTTTTGAGACCAGGATGAAAAGAACTAAATCACTCTTGTTTAAATATATAGTTGAGTGGTGTGTGTGTAGTATTGAAAACTGGAGCTATGTAGTAGGAAAATCTATAAAGGTTCTCATGCAAAGTTTTATTTTGATTAATGCTTGTGCTTTCATGTCCTGTCGTTCTTAAACCATGTAAATGAGATGTGGCTAAGACTGCAAAAGGAAATGTGTGCAGTACTGCAGCCTGTGTCTCAGTAGAAACTTAGATCTTCTGAATATCTCGTCTCTTGGTACCTGACAAAGACTGCCTGAGTAATTTTGATGTTGCTTAATGTATCACAGCTGTCCTTCCTTTGTGACATCTCTTCCCCAATAAAATGGTTCCTCTTGGAGGGAAGCCAACATGAATTTAATCCTTATTATTTTTATTATGCTACTTACTCTTCCTGTTTCCTTTCCTTGCATCTTCATGTATATTATTTATCTTTTGTACCTTTTTTTTTAATTTCCTGTTTCCATCATGGTTTTTTGGTCTTTTTGTGCCTGCACTCAGAAGACTAGAAGTTTCTCAGACCTCTTCCACTAAGGCTTTTTGCCTTGTCTTTGTTTCTTTTAGAGACCTTTATATCAGGTGATTAAATAATTAAATTCATGAGCTATGGCTTGATAATTCCACACCTTTGAGCATGTCACACCCCCTAACATGGATGCTTTCTGTATTGTACATCTTAAATTTTCATCTTCATCAGACATGGTTATAAACTACCATGTCATTTGTAACAGTTTTATATATACATATATATATATA
>VZRX01015177.1:0-22752 GCA_013398075.1 Notiomystis cincta | reverse complement strand
ATATATATATATATATATTTATGTATCCACATTTTAGAAATGCAATGATAGTAGAAGGAGCTGAGGAAGCATTGTCTTAGGTGATGTTTTTTTATAAACAATTCTAAATTTTTGGGTTTGTTTCGTTTTTTTGTTATTTTTCCCCAGGAGCCATACTGGATTGTTCTCCATGACTGCATTGTGAATGTCATCAACAGTCCCAGCTTGACATCAGAGACAGAGTGGGTTGGTTACCCATTCCAGCTGTTTGACTTCACAGCGTGTCACCAGTCTTACTCCGAGATGAGTTGTAGCTACACTTTGGCTTTGGCACATGCAGTCTGGCATCATTCCAGCATTGGACAGCTCTCTCTCATTCCTAAGTAGGTGTAGTGATATTTGATAATGTAATTTGTCTTTTAAATTCCACACATAATGTAGGTAACAAAGCTCCACCTATAGCATTTATAATAGCGAATAAATACGTACAGGGGATGCCAGATGGATCACATGTTTTTTTCCAGCTCCCTCTTCCATTGACGTAACTCTTGTTGTCTGTAGGCTTTAGGGCTGTCATGTGGAGTGACTGCCTCTAATATGCCTTTTTAAATCTAGATTAGCTTTTATGCTTTTATTCATTTGAATTTTTCTTAAAGCATGGACTGTAGCATGTTCCTAAAGCATCAGCTGTAACAGTAAATATTAATTCTAGAGCTGCCCTGAAATAATATTTGGAATAGTTCATATTTGCAGAGACACACTGTTTTTTCTAAAATAAAGGTCTAAATCTATGAGAGGGAATGTGATGTTTTGGCTAGAATTTGGTAGATGAAAGAAATAAAAAGCCCCAGATAACCAAACAATTGATGCAGTACCTGTCTGGACACACTGCAGATTCCTCACAGAAGCATTGATACCCATAGTGAAAACAGAGTTCCAGTTGCTCTACGTTTACCACCTCGTCGGTCCTTTCCTGCAGCGGTTCCAGCAGGAGAGGACACGCTGCATGATAGAGGTAAAGTCTGGCTCAGTTTAAAGTTTGCTTTATACTATATGGATTATTTTAACTTTGCATTTGGCTTATGAAGCAGAATGGGATAGAAATCTTTAATAAATATTCAGAATTAAATTCTATACTAATTAAATTGCAAGTTGCTGAGTTGGTATTCAGCTTACGCTGTTAACTGAAATCTTGGGTAAAACACCAAGTATGTTTTTTTAAGCAAGAAAACAAATAAAATGGCAGAAATACCAAGCAATAGATGCTTTCTTTGGCTCTCAAACTACTTGCAAAATATACATCAGACTTACTGCCTGGAAGGAAGTATGCAAGAGGTGAATTGTGGGGATGGAGGAACATGAACTGTTTCTTACATTCATGTCAGTGTAAATAAGGTTAGGGGAGGAAAAAACAGATGGAGCTCACTGCTAGGCAGATGAGCTGACAAATGTCAGATATCAGTGACCCTGCTAGAAAGAAGAGCTCAACTTGGGAATCATTTAGTGAAACATAATAGGATGACTTAGACCTGTCCATTTGTCCCTGTAAGAAAGTAAATTGTTAGGAATCACAGCTACTTAAAAAGCAGTACATACTTTTTATATTATTTAACTGTATTTCTAATCTGAAGTATTTTAAAACCTGTTTTTGTTTGGGCTGCTCTTTGTGTCCATGGAAACAGATTGGAGTTGCATTTTATGAAATGCTCCTGAATGCAGATCGGTACAGCTCGCACCTGAACTACATGGATCCCATATGTGATTTCTTGTATCACATGAAATATATGTTCACAGGTGACAGTGTGAAAGACCAAGTAAGTAAACAGTAGATATTGATATTTTAGTTATTTTTCTTCCCATATAGTAATTTAATCTTTCTGTTGACTTTTTTTCATAGGTAGCAGTACAACAAATTGCTTAACAGTTGATTAGTCTCTGTATATCTATATATATTAGTCTCTTTGTATACAAAGTAGGAAGTTGGTGCAGGAAAAGCTTCAGGTGGAGTAAAGTAGATATCTCAGATTGCAAGATTAATTTATGTAGTCAGAAATTCAAGATTCAGTTTCAGGGTGCTTTGAATACTATTATTAGAGCTATTGCTAGAAGTAAAGCTATTGGATATTTCATATTTATTTCACTCAATTAATTTCTCTAAAATTTTACTTAATTTATGATTCAGTAGTGTAATTTGACATGTGACAAAAGGAAGATTTCATTCATATTCCATGAAAAATCATTCACCCAATTTATCTCTAGTTTATACTGGTATACACTTTTAAAACTGTCAGTTGTGTTACTTGTTTTACAAAGCTTTGCCCAACTCTTACAACAGAAACAGATTTACTTAAGATTATCAGAAGAGGTCCAAAAGTTAGCATTTTTCATAAAACATGAATGTAAATACTACTAAATTACTAAATATTTTTCCATTTTCTGTTGTGCCAATGTGACGTTTGTGTTCAGTACTGGCATGTAAAAATACTCCTGCTTTTTACTGAATGTGTTTTTTTCCTTTTTTAAAACAGGTCGAGAAGATAATTTGTAACCTAAGACCAGCCTTGAAACTTCGGCTGCGCTTCATAACACACATCAGCAAGATGGAGCCAGCTGCTGTTTCCCAGCAGCCTCTCAGCAATGGGTCCCCAGCACAGCAGCCCAGCCAAGTGCCCGTCAACGTGGCTTTGCCAGTAACCCAGTGAAGTGAAGTTCTGGGCTGGCCTTGGTGTGAAGGCCTCCTCCTCTTACTGACCAAGGTGAAGCAGCATCTGATCTGAACTCTGGGGTGCTTTAGAAAAGGACAGAGAGCCACATACAGACTTCTGCTTTGATTCCTTTTGCATCATGAAGCTGCCTAGCTCTGTGCATGCCAGTGTCCTTAGCTATTTATGCTAGACAGTTGATGAGGGATGTTGCCTTTCTCTGAGAGCACTGAGTAAAGATCCTCTGCAAGCAAATACATGGATTTCTGAAGAGTTTACCATATTCTGTTCTCTATCCTGGGTTGAGTCATCTGGATTTTTCCTTTTTTCTGCTTGTGATGTGAAAGGACTCTCAGTGTGTGTAAAACAGCCTTTTAGAATTTGGGTTCTGCCTTATTAAAAATTTCTATTTTTTCATCCAGCAGAAGAATTTAAATCCTTTTTGTCTTTTGGGCAGACAATTTATAAGCCCTTACACAGAAATGCTCCTAGATAGAGAGATTGCATCAATTTTATTGAGTTAATTATGACATGATTCCAAAGACTAAGAATGAACCTTTGAAAATATTTGTAAATTTTGTGTGTACAGATTTCATTAAACACACCTCAATGGGTTTGATGTAGTGACAGTTACTAGGCTGTTGGATTACACCCCAGAGGCTGACTCCAGTGAATCTATTGGAAGTCTGCTTATTCACTTCAAGCTGTGCTGGTTCATATTTGATCTTTCCTACTTGGGAAATGGTGTTGTTTTTATTAAGTCAATCGCATCAATTTTAGTGATCTTACCATATTTTGGATTTGTATAATATTCTGCTTTATGTGTACTGGGCTCAGCAGGTTTTGATAACAGAATTGAAAAGCTCAATGTTTTGTAAATACTCATCTTTTTGGACAAATTTGTAATTAAAAAAATCCCACAGTTTGAAAGTCCGTATTAGTATTGTTAAGTTTATTTATTTTCCATACCCATTACCTTAAAAATAAGGATTGACCATAGCAAGGGTACTTCCACGTCCCAAGTTCTCTATCAGCTTTGCATTAATGACAGTTTTAACATGTTACAAATAGAGTCTAGATTAGTAAATTTAGATCTGATCTGATTTATATAGCTCTAAAAATTTAACAGGGAAAGAAGTTGCTGACTCAGTGTGTGGAAGTCCTTTAGTCTGCTTTTTTTCTGTTCTGCTTGGATCCCAAATTCTGCCAAGTGTAATTTGAGTAACAGAACTGAGTGAGTGCTCTTTAATGAATTTGTAGTCTGACAGAAACCCACATTTTTCTCTTTATGCTGTACCCTGGTAGCTGGTCAGAAGTGGTATAGCCCAGAGCTCAGTCTTGGGGCCAGTCCTGCTTAATGTCTGTCAGTAATCTGGACAAGGGGATCAAGGCTACCCTCAGTCAGGTCACAGATGACACCAAGTTAGGGGGGATTGTTGACCTTCTGGAGGGCAGGAAGGCTCTGCAGGGGGATCTGGACAGGCTGGATCCATGGTCCATGGAAGCCAACTGTACAAGGTTCAGCAAGGCCAAGTGCCACGTCCTGTGGTGGGTCACAACAACCCCTGCAGTGCTTCAGGCTGGGGGCAGAGTGGCTGGAAAGCTGCTCTGCAGAAGAGGACCTGGGGGTGCTGGTGACAGCAGCTGAACATGAGCCAGCAGTGCCCAGGTGGCCAAGGAGGCCAATGGCATCCTGGCCTGGATCAGCAATGGTGTGGCCAGCAGGACTCAGCAGGATGCTGGGATACTACAGTGCAACAGCACTCAGTACTGGGGAGGCCACACCTCAAATCCTGTGTTTGGTTCTGGGCCCTCACTACAGGACACTGAGGCCCTGAAGCACGTCCAGAGAAGGGCAACAGAGCTGGTGAACGGTCTGAAGTCTTACAAAGAGCAGCTGTGGGAGCTGGGGTTGTTACCTTGGACAAGAGGAGGCTCAGGAGAGACCTCATGGCTCTCTACAACTGCCTGAAAAGGAGGCTGTAGCATGGTGGGGGTCCCAAGTAACAAGTGACAAGACAAGAGGAAATGGTGTCAAGTTGTTCTAGGAGAGGTTTAGATTTGATTTTACAAAAAATTCCTTCATTGTAGGGTTGTTCATGCACTGAAATACACTGCTGAAGTGGAATCACCATCACTGGAAGTGTTCAATAACCACATGGATGTGGCACTTGAGGATGTGGTTTAGTGGTGAACAGAGAGGTGCCTGGTCAAAGGTTGGACTTGATGATCTTAAAGGTCTTTTCACCCCTTCATAATTCTATGGTTCTATGTTTGTTTTAAAAACTTGTGTTCCATTCCAGAGTCAAGTCACTCTAGTGCCACTGGGCTCTGTTTTGATAACAAGACAGACAAATAATAGTTGGTCAAATAGCTGGTCTCCAAAAATCCAGTGAACTGTTCTGTGCAGGCCTTCCCATAGGCTTTCTGGGCAGACCCAAGAAGCAAAATTCTGGTTGTGGGTTTGCAGACCTTTGTTGGCACACTGTATAAAGTGTATTTCTTTGCTATTCTGCATTGTAAGTGTTCTTCTGAGCATCTTTCTGAATTGTCTTATTTCATATTGAAAGAGTTTCGGCGCTTCGTATGGAACCCAGAGTATCCCTTTTAATATTTAAAGTAGCACCTGTTTTCAGTCACAGGGATTTCAGAGGGAGTGCTGAGGAAGTTGGGTAACTTCAGCAGCAGCAAATCCTGAGAGCTGTTGGAATTCTTTAAAGCTCCCTCATTGTGCTCTCTGTGTCTTTGCCACACGTGCAGTTATGTTAAGCTGACTGTGGAACGCTGGTCTGGCACCTTGGGGGTGGGATTTGCCTCAGCTGGACTGGCACTGGCAAATCATTGAAAAACTCATGTTTTATCAATACTGGTCTAAATTTGAACTTTTATCCCAGAGCTTAAAGGCTGTGCATCCCACTAATGATGCTGTAAATTGGGACCCTTGCTCACCTAGTAGGATTAGGGATTTACATGTTCTATATGTTGCAAAATGCAAAGGAAGACCATCTGTTCCTCCCAGCATGCACACTCTTTCTGCAAAACTCACCAAGATTCTGAAGGTGTTAACCCTCACTAGTTGGAATAAGGTATCTCTTCTGCAACAATCTATATTTGCATTTTCAGCAGCAGTAGTCTAAAAATCAGTTCTTACTGACACTGGCTTTGAGTTAAACATCTTGCCCTTTAAAATCCAGCTAACCAAATTCCTTCTCAAGTGCTAGTACAACAAGACAAAATTCTAGTGTAATTTCAGACATATGTTTGTTATTGATTATGGCTGTCATGTGGCTAGGTTTTAAAATTCAAAATATGTCAGTGAAAATTTGTCAGTCTGCTGGAACTGTAAGTGGGCGAGAGTAGTAAGGAGTAACATAAGCCTGAGGTTTGGGGTTTGACTTTTGGTTTTTGTTTTGTATTCCAAATTGCAGGTAGCCAGTATGGAAGAGACATAAAAGTACCAGGTTTCCTCCATCTCATCTGACTCTCACAGAGAGTATGGTTTAAGTAGAACTTGAGAGTCTATTATAATGTTACTGGCTGAGTCAATTGATTCCTAAACCTAAAAAAAAAAATAAAATAGGTCAGGAAAAATTCGCATTCCCTTTTTAGCCACCAGAGGGAGATTTCTTCAAAAGCTACGATCTGGTCTTCAGCTGTTTCTGAGTATAAGGCAACAACTCAGGTCTTCCTTGGATCTACCAACATTTTTATCCAAGATTTGACAACATAGAGGCCACATTACACTGTTGTCCTTGATGTTTGAAATATGTTTTATTTATCTTCCTCAAAAGCTTGCTGGAGGACCCCAGAGAGCTATGGGATTTGCAAAATCTTCCAAACAAATACAAAGATTTTTAGCCTTTCAGAATTGTCGCAGATTCTCTTTTTATATAAACGCCAATCACTTGATTCATGCAGCAGCTACCAGAGTTGATGACAGATTTTTGTACTTGATTACCTAAAAAAAAAAAAGGCAGTAGATAAGAACCACATATTTGAGTTTGATTTTTAGCACAAAGGCTTTTCAAGACATAAATGGAAACCTGAGGCTTGGTAGGCTGTACCTGAAATCATGCAGCCTTTTCTGAAGGTGAACCAAACAAGGGTAATATCTCTGCCACTCTAAATGGTGGTGAATATTTTTGGCTTTCCTTGTGCCTTTGTTCCTTCAGCAAATACAAGCACAGTAGGGATGAACTTCTTTTTCTGGTTCTCCAACACGGAGAGGTTCCCATCCAACCCCCCTATTTATTCACTTGTGCAACTGCTGTTAGCCATGATCAGAGAGATACCACTGTGCTTCTCCATCCATTCTTACAATCATTTCAGTTAAAAGAAAGGTCTTTTTTTTTGAGGGAGTGGGGGTGGTCTTTTTTTCTTTGGTTCCTTTCCCTTTTTTTGCTTTTTCTTTCCCTCCCCCATATATCTGTTCTGTATAAGCTCTCGTGAGCTGCGTTGCTGTTCAGGTCTGGTCCTTCCCCTCATTAGTGTTTCAGACAGAGACCACTCTCTGACTTGGTGGTGTGCATCTGATGTCGGATTCAATAGCAGTGAGTTGTTTCAAAGGTAAGTGGGCACCTTCTAATATTTTTCTCCTGAAATATGAGGGAATCCTGTGTCCTGGTGAGAGGAACTCAATCGGTTCCTGTCAGCCATCAAAGGCAGAAAGAGGATCTGTAGTTCTGTCCCAACTTTGCTTCAGCCCTGAGCAGGCCCAGGCTGCTTTACAGTTTAATTTTTAATTAAAAAGCTGAAAAATCCTTGCATCTAACTGCCCCCACATCAGTGCTACATGGGAAATTCTTTGGCAACCCAGATACCTTTGAAGCAAAAGGCTTCAAAGTGCTGCATGAAGGAGGAGAGACTGAGGGAGGCCAGGCAGGCAAAGGAAAAAAAACCAACATTAGTTCCTAGGTGTATAATTTACATGTTGTGTGAGGCTCTGATCATGTTGTTGTTCTAAAAGTAAATTGAAAGTTTGATGTCCCAGATTTAAGGTGAGACTACATTATTGATTTAGCTCGGCTCAGCCAGCAGTGAAATTAGCCTGCACATCCAGAAGAGCCCTTGTCACATTTACTGTCTCTCAGGTTCTTTATCACGTGTACAAAACAACGTCCATATACTTCATATTTTTATGGTCCTGCTGATGGGATGTAATAACCAGTGACCTCCAGGGCATGTTAAATACTGCAAAACAAGCAAGGAGAGGACATGCAAGTGTCAGTAAGTTACGTCTCACATCATTATTAACAGATGACAAGTGGCTACAAACAGTGAAAAATGAGCAGACAGAAAGCAGTCTGACAGTCCTGCATAACATTTGTACTGAGGCACAAGTTTTTCAGTGACCTATTCCAAGCTGATTTGAAGACTGTGTCATAACATCAACAGCAGGTATATTTAAAATTAGTAATGTTCTGCTGAAAGTTGTATAAAATACAATTAGCATATTCTATGTGAAATGACAGCATAGTATTATCTGTATGATTTGAGAGGAGTTGAGAAATTCAGTGTCAATTCCCATTGCAGCTGTAACTTAAGGCATGCAATTATTTAGTAAATATGTCAAAGTCAAGAGCACAAAACAAGGTCCTGAATGAGCCAATCCTGAGTGAGGCAGTCCCTGCCCTGGAGCACTTTCAATCTATAAATGACAGTGTGCAGAAAGAAAAAAATCACGTAGTTGAGGAAGAAAAAAATTTGGGGGTTTTCTTATTAGAATATCAATTTTCCTGTGAGTGCTGCAAAAGCAGGATCTATGTGTTATACTTCTGAATGAATTTATGGAGGTGTTTGGCAAATGAAGAAAGGCCTTAAGAGGTGAGGATGAGATGAATATGGGAATAGAAAACTGTTAATGTTCTCTGAAGGGTTGTGAGGTAGAATTCTCTAAGAAAGTCCTCATAGGTTCTTTTCTTCCTTGATGCTGTTTCTACTAAGGTGTAATTTAGCAGAAAGGAGTCCTGGCTGTAGCTTATGACTTCAGTATCTTTTCTGTTGCGTGTTCAAATTATCAAGCCCCAGCTGAACCAGACTTTAACGGCCCTCACAAGAGTAATTCCCATTTTTTCTGCTGTCTTCCTTTAAAAGGTTAGGTAAAATGACTAGAAAAGTGTAGATTGACATGCATGATAGTAGAGCAGATTGTCAACTGCCTTCAGCAGGCACTGAGCCTCTTAAGCAGCAGCACTGCTCTGACTACAGATAGAAAGGGGAAGGACAGAGAATGTATGCTCTCTACCACTGCAGAATCAGCATTGTTCTGTGAGTGAAACCACGTTAAACTACATGATAAAAAGAGTTCAGCAGCAGCACTATCTTCTGCTTCTCTCTTCCCACCTATTCCATTCATTTGTGCCCCCAGTGACTCCTCTCCTCCCTAATTGCAGAACTACCCTGTGAAAATTAAAATTACTTTTCTCTTTTGGGAGTGAATCCTGTCTGGGATCTGGCGTGGGAGAGGCTGGATGAGCATCAGGGCCTGGGGGAAGATCAGCATCACGAGCATCTCCCAGCCTCCATGCTGCAGGAGGCACAACTTGTGGTGAAGGTGCTGCAGGAGGACTACATCCTGAGTGTGGACCAGGAATGTCTGGGTACTTAGTAGCTTTTGAAGGGACAGGGGAAGCCCTGTGAGGTTGGAAAGGAAGGTGTGGGTGCAGTGCTGATCTAAGTAAGCCACAGCACAGACTGGTGCTGGAGGAATTGCAAAGGACCAACCCCACGCGGGTAACGTGTCCCCCGGCCTGCATGCACCCACACTTTGGAAGTGCAGGTCACACATCAGCCATGTCACCTCCTCTTCTTTGATGGCTTTGTGCCTGTTTTCCTTTTGAGAGCTTGCCTGGTGAATCAGATTTTTCCAGAGAAATTATAGGAGAAGCTGAAAACAGTCTTTATAGTCTCTTTCCTACCTATGATCTCAGACCGAAACTTGTGATGCCTTGGAAGTATCACGGCCCTTCCAAGCACAGGACAGGATGGATTTCACCTCTCCTGCTACCTCCTGGCTGTTGGCCCATGCCCTGCTTGTCCCTCAGAGGAGCCTGGCTGTAGGTGCAGGGAAGAGGGTGCTGAGGCTCACATGTTGCAGGTCAAGCTGAATTTTGGCAGCGCACTACAAAGCCTTTCTGGGCCTTCCATCTCTAGAATTAAAGGAGCAGCTGTGGGAAGCCTGAGCAGCACCCAGGTGTTGTCTGGAGTCCTGTGGGCCTTAAATTTAACATGTCAGGAGAACTATATGTACCTGAAGCAGCAGCTTCAAATAAGATTACTTTGTTGTGGCACACAGCTGCCTATCTCGATTCTTTGAGTGGAGAATGTGAAACTCCCTTTATTCTTTATTAGGATGAGTAAAACTCCCACACTACAGATGGGAGAGAACAGCCACCACAGAAATTTCATTTTAACTTCCCCTTTTTCTTAATAAAAAGGCATATTTATTATTTATTAAAGGCATATCCTCTAATATTTAGAGTCAGTTTTACATATTTTAATAGCTGATTTTGACCTCTGCGAGGTTTGAGGTTTGGAGAAATAGGCCAAAAGAGAGGAGTGAGATGAGACTGCCAAGGGGCCCAATTGTCCTGAACACTGGGCTAAACTAACTTCTCATTTTCTCCAATCAACCCCTGTGTTAAGTTCAAAGCAAAGACGATTCTGAAAGTTTAAAAAATGTCCATCCTGAAAGAAATACTTACGAAAACTCCTTCTCCTCTGAATATTAAAAAATACAGCTGAGAGTTTTCCATATTTTCCATGAATCTCTGGGGGTTTTGTGTGCAAAAGGAATGAACAGCCTTGAAGAAAGGTCACAGCCAGTGGCAACTTCATTATTTACAGCCTCACACACTGAGTAAAAGTGTTTCTAGATTGGTCTGACAAAAGCTGGAGATGCTGTTTTCCTGTCCCTTGTAAAGAGGAGCTCAAATTACTCCAGCTCACTGCTTCAACTTGGCACTCATTATGGCACCTGCAACAGAGGTGAAGTTGCTCTAAGAAGGAATTTGTTTTTCTTTCCATCCACAGAAGAAACAAAAGTACAAACCCAGCAGCAGCTGTTACTGCTTTCTTGTCCTTCAGCTTTTTCACATGGCAGCAATTGTTCTACTCTTTTCTTAGACTGTCTTTTTGCAGTCTCATATGACTGAAATGCCACTTTAGCAGATTTTAAGAAGTACATGTTTCCATGACAGACAATGCTGGGCAGCACCTCTTGAGTATCTTTGAAGGAAGAAAGCATTCACAGAATATGATTCATGTTGCTATTTATGATTTAGGTCAAATTTTTTACTCTCTTTTCCTTTTTCCTTTTTTCCCCTCTACAGCTTCATTTAACAGTAGACTTAGGCATTTGCTTTAATAAGATGGATAACCTTTGGCAGATAACAAGTCTTTCACCTCTGCACTCTGGTAACTATTTCAGATTCCCTTTGAGATTTCCTTGGGGATTTTTTTCCTATCTTTTTCTCCTTTTTTTTACTCAGCATTTTTTGTAGGAAATGACTCACAAAATCAAGACCAGAGGACTTTCATGTTTCCTCACAGCATTGCTACATAGCAGAGAAAAATTCCTGTGCTTCAGTGCTTGCGAGAAGCTCTGTCCCAGATGTGGGGCACAGCTGGGCAAGCGCACCTGGGGAGGGCTCTGCAGAGCAGGGACACGTGTCACTTTTCCCTGCCTGCCTTCCCAGGATCCCGCACCCCTGAGCTTTCTCCTCTCTCACTCAGGGAGCAGCTGGAGGGATTCCAGACCTGCCCATGAAGGGTGGCCCCAGCATGCATGAGCCTCTGCAGTGCAGTTTCTCGGTTTCCCGCAGCCTCCATGCTGGCATTATCCCATTTCTTTCGCTTCTCCATGCTCCCACTCTCACTGCTGTCATCACAGCTTTCCTCTGCAGAACCTCAGGGGCCAGCAACCACGACTTCCACTGTGTTCAGCCTCCCCCAGCTCTGAGCTGCTCACCCTTGTGAGCATGGGAAGCAGCCAAGAGCTGAGCATGCACATTGCAAACAGTAGTAACCATTTGGTGAAGACGCAGGACTTTCTGTCCCTAAAAGAGGGTAAGATAAATTTTAATAATCAAAACAAGAATAAACACATTAACTATAATTTCTACTTATTATTTTCAGAGAAAATATAAAAACTCCTTGAGAATTCTGGAGAAATGCAATGACCCATATTTGCCATGCAACTTTAATAGAAATTATTTATTCACTTGGTTTTTCTTCTCTCAGTCACCATAACATGTGAGTAGGATCAGGATATTTGCCATCTGCAAAGGAATGTCACTATTTAATTTTATTTTCCATAGCTTTCTGAGAGATGTGCCACTCACATGAGCTGTGGCAGCAGTCCAACCTCCCAGCCTGCAAAGAGTTTTATTGACTGTGTTGATGGTGCCTCTCTTAGAGGCAGTTTGGGCCACCTCTTTCTTCTCTTCAAAATGAGCATTCTTCCCCAAAATGAAAATAACAGAGTGCTATATTTTTCCCTCAGTGCAGGGAATTAACACTGGAGAAGATGTTGGCTTGAGCATATTTCCAGCCAGAAGCTGCAGCACTGCAAGCTGTGAAATAGATTTATATATGAACACTCCTGGTCTGGGCCTTTCATTGGAAACTGTATGCAGGGTGTTCAAGTTGTCCTGCACAGGACGCTTTCCTGGTGTTTTATCCCAAAACACCAGTACAGCCCTGAGGATAGTCCTTGCTCTAGGCACCTCCCCAGGGTTTGGGCTCATGAAAGAAAGTTTTGAAGTGAAGAGATTGATCAGATGTTCCTTTGGGTCTTCTGTCAAATTTTAGTGAAGCCCAGGGAAACTTTGTCATCATTTCACTGGGATCTGGATCTGGGATTTGCTCTCCTCAGACTGGCACACACAGCCCAGACATCAGGTTTGTCTGCTGGGATTGCTTGGCAGCTACCTGCAATTGAGTGAGGGCCCAAAGCAGGTTATGTGGCATAAATGACTGATTTAAAAGCTTTCCAAGTGTGCATTACATTCCTTAAACCTTTAACCTCTCTTTCTACATACCTATTTTTTCCACATTAGGGTGTTGGAACATACAGTATTCATTTAACTCAAGGAAAATGCAGGATGGATTGTTGCATGAATCAAAAACAGAGATGGTCCCCTAGAGCGTGTGCACTGTGTCTGAAGTAGCATCCTGTGTAAACCCTGTCAGAGAAAAGAAAGCCCTTTGAAGTGGATGGGGGACCATAAAAATCCAATTTCTATGATCTGTCAGCAAACTATTTCTTCTACTCCAGTAGATGACACGCTAACAGAGCTTGTTTTAGCAAACATTTCAGCTTGCTTAATAAATTATAAAGGCAGCTTGCAAATGGCACATTTCATTTGGAGTGACATAAATCCCAAACAGATTTTTCAGTAGTGTTACAAATTATATAAAGTGATTTATAGGTTTCCTTGGCATCAGTTATCTATATTTTTCCCTGAAATTATACAAACTAAAAGAGAAAAAAGTAGGACAGCATTAAAAAAGCATTGGGATGAAACATTACAGAGTGGGAGTATTTCAGAAATTAAAGTATAAAATGCTGACAAACAACCAAGGCTCCTGGCTGAGGTATGGGAAGGAGCTGCAGGTTTGTTCTCCTTCTCTGGCACAGTCTTCCCAAATGACCTTAGACAAAACTCTGGAACTCACTATTAAAACTTGGCAAATGATGATTCCCTACCTCCTGGTTGGGCCATGCAGGCTGTAAAGTACTCATGTACACAGCAGTAATTTGGGCCGTGTGATGGCCACAGGGAAATAACAGGGAAAATCATGAATAATTGCTAAGTGCATCCTTCCCTTGAGCCTGGTACTGTCCTCTTTGGCTTCTGCAGAGGTTCTCAAACTTGTGCTCCTGTGCTATCACCACTGTCACTGTCAGCTGCTGCCCTGGTTTCTGCCTGTTACAGAAAACTTTCAGTTGTCTGTAGTATCTGAAATCACCCTAAAGTGCTCCACACCGAATCTACCACAGTTCAGGTAGGTTAAAATCTAAAATGGCCATCAAGATGGAGGTGGGTTTTGTTTTCCTCTGAGGAAGAAGGGTGGAAAAAGAAGTTTCAGATAGGGACATAATTGTTCAAAGGACAGGATCATATTTCTTCTATGGATTTTCACACAGCCCTTGTTCATCTAAGTGAGTGACTTTTCCTACTGAAATCACTGTCCACAAACCTATTTATTACCTCCCCAGGACATGTCCCACCCTCTCCAGCCTCAGGCCATGAGGAGGAACCCCACTCAGCCAAAAGAACTGCATGATGGCTCCTTCATTCTTGAGATTTTCATCCTGCAGCCAGGTGTCAGAGAGAAGATAAAAAATAATTAATGGTGGTATTGTAGTGGGAAGAGTGTTGACAACCTCTCTACAACCCAACAATTAAATTCATCCCTGTATTAACTTAGTCAATTAGTATTTACTTAGTCAATTAGTATTAACTTAGCCCCTCCATTTGAAACTGTCAGAAAGAATTTATCCAGAACAGAACTAAGGGCTTGTTTATAGCAGAGCTTGTGCTGCTCAGCCAGGCTGGTGTGTTAGGGTGGTGCAACTCCATAGCTCATGTAGTGGGTGATATATGATGTCCCTTGTTAAGCTCTTCCACCTTCCAGTGAGGCTGCTGTCCTTCTCCTTCCACTATCCTTGTCCTTCCATATGCTGTGGTTTTAAGCTTCTTTAACCTCCTTGTTTACAAAGTGGTATAGCAACAGCACAGCTAAGAATGAGGAAAAACTGGACTCTCATAATTTGCTCAGCTCTGTATTGAGCTGTTTTTCCTGTGAACAGCACTTCTGTGGCACTACTAAGGGTCCAGTGAACAGGATGAACAAGCAGGCAGATATGAACTGGGAGCATGAGCAGACTGTGACTTAACACCACTCTGTAGTCCCTAGGAGTGGAGACAGTGTGATGGCCCTGGCTGCTGCCAAATGAGTCATGACTGGATGACATGGATACCTACTACTCTTTCAACACAATAATGTGAATTTTTTAATAGATAATAATAGTCTTCATATTTTCTCATCATGTATGATGGTGAAGAAGCAATTCAGAGGAGGATCTCTCTGCCTGAGCCTAAGAGGTAGCAGGGATCATGCTTGAGGTTGCAGTGTCCCTGTTTCTCAAACCAGTGTTTTATCTGGGCAAGTATTTCCTAGCTGAGCCCATTAAAAAGAAAAGGCAAACCTAGATCTTAGTTACCCCTTCAAGTGGAAGGTGGGATGAAGACACTTATCTTCCTCCTTTCCTTTCTCTTTCTCCTTTTCCTTCCCCTTACCCAGCTAGAGCTTGTGCTTTTCCCACATGCAAATATGCAAGACTACAGTGACTTGAAAAGTATCACTGCTGATTACATGAAGAGCTGAGACTTGATTTCCCCAGAGTTTGTCATCTCACTGTTACCAATTGTATAGAAAAAAGTATTGTTGGGAATTTGTTGCCAGAAACTGGTGCAGAGAAACTTTCTAATTTATCAGCTCTTCTTCTCCTCTGTTCCTCCTCTCCCTTTCATAACAAAGACATTTCCATCACTTTTCTGAACATTCAGAAGAAGAGTTCATGTGCAGAGTACTGTAGAGCCTTGCCAAAGTTGCAGCTTCCGAAACAGCAGCTGCTCATATCAGCAAGTAATGGAGGGGAAAAAGTTTTCAGTGCTGACATACAAACTTTGTATGGAGGTTCAGGAGTGTGTGAAGGAAGACAGACAACATACTGGTGCTTTCAAGGTCCCAGGAGTCACACAGAAATGTTCTGCTCAGCTCTGCTATTCCCCTCTGTTTACAAGTGTGATATTAAACTATTTTTCAACTGCAACTGATGCTCATACTAAATGATTCTTTTACATTGGCCACATTCCCTACATATTTAGTATGTTTGTCCATTGTGTCTCATCATGTGCAAAGTTTAAATTTCCCTGGGACAGAAATTCTCTTTCTTATTGCATCTGTTCTTAGTAACTTGCAAAGCAGAGCTTTAACTCCCCTCAGTAGGGCTTTTAGGCACAGCTATGCTGCAACATTAGGTGCTTGAAAACCCCAGACCTTAAAAGATGTAGAAATCTGCAGATTCTGGCATTTCCCTTTCCTTGAGATGTCTGCACAGCAAATCTCAAAAGCTTTGCTTGTTTTGCTGAGAATGCCAAGGAATAGTCCTCTGCTGTTCATGCTTTCCTTGAAACAAAGTCAATGAATTGTAATTTAGAAGGATCTTTTACAGCTTCCTGAAGAGGGGGGGAATAAATCCAGGTATTTATGCTGGCATAGCAACCTTCATGATAATGATAATGTGCCACTTCAATAAAAATACTGATTTCCAGGGGAACTGGATTTTGTCTCACTAAGAATATTTTAGAAGAATGAAACTGGGTACATGCTCCATTTCAGAAAGCATGCTCTTTCAAGGTGTTGTATCCTTGTCATGTAAACCCCCAGCAAATTATGGACATCACTTCAGTCAGGTTTTCATTTTATATATTCCAAAGATCACTCATCCAGTCTTGGGTGTTCACCTTTACACCAAGTAGTGCTGTGGGCATAAAAGATTTTGATGTGATACTGCTTCAAAACCATGTGGAACTTATTTTAGCGAAGTAGAAATGTTGCAAGTATTCAGTAACATGCAGAATTGTAATTTTGTGCATTACAGTAAATGAGAAAATTTTTTAAAAACTCACAAAAGTTGCAAATGAAAAGCTGGAGTTTATTCAAGCAGCACAGTTCTCACAGTTTTCCTCCAGAAAGGAGGAAAGTCAGAGACATGCGTTGAACAGCAGTCAAATTGTGACACAAATGCAAATCCCACATTAAGGTAGGGAAGTATATGACATGCAAGATTTTATACTCATCAGTTGCTTTTCTTGGGTTTATTTTAGCAATAAAGATCAGAGATGTTCCTTCATTATTTCTCAGCTAGGGAAAGACTATTACAATTTTTCCAACTCATAAACACTGTGATAGCACAGTGGGGGATTCATGAGTGCTTTGATTAGGACTTAGAATTGCAAGGAAATGAAAAGGAAAGCAGAAGGTGGTTCTTTGTCACTGTGGTTAAAACAAAACAAGAAAGGAAGACAAGATGTACTGCTGTGTTTTCTTGCTCTGCAGAGTTTCCCTGTGGTGGCTGGGGGCCAGGAAAGCAAAGTGGGTAGAGCAAGCCTAGCAGAGTGCTGGAGATGCTCTGGGACAGTCTGTTGTTCACTTGAACACTGGCTGGTCTGCCTGAAGGATTTCTCAGGCTGGATGGGCTGTTAGTGGGCAGGACCTTGTCCTGGAGTGGCACAGGCAGAGGGACAGGCAATGCCCACCAGTGTCCCCAGGCTAAGACGAGCAGGGTGAGATGGCTCCAGGAGGACCGGGATGAGAGGCCAAAAAAAGGCCAAGATTGGTTCTGGTTCCCCCAGTGCCGTTTCTTGCAGCCTGGACATCGTGTCACAAGTGGCAGAGCAGGGAGGGCAAAGCTGCCATGCAGCAGACACTGTGGCCATGCCTGGTCCCATCCCTGTGGCCTGCCACACCTGGGGCTGCTCAGAGGCCACAGGGCTCCCTGCCCAGTGCTGCCCAGCAGCGAGGTCACAGTGCCATGCTGTGCCGGTTTGGACACAAATCGAGGAGGAAACAACCCTGAAGGGAGTCTCTCTCCTCTCTCCTGCCAGTCAAGCAAGCAGGCCCCGGCATCACCCACCCCTCACGGGTTCGGGAGAAAGAACTTCTCAAACGAGAGTGAAAAAACCCCCGTTTATTCAACAAAACGAGCTCCCCCCTCCCTTCCCAGAGGTGGAGGTCGATGGGTTTCCCCACAGTTCTCTCACGCGTCCCAGGCACAAGGCTCAAGCCCAGCCGGGCCCTGCCGGATCGAGGGGTCCCAACCACGAGTCCCAGAGATGGCGAGCTGGTCTCGGATGAAGGAAACGAGCTGAAAACCGTCCAGAAAGGAGCAGAAGCCGCAGAAGCAGATCTCCGTTCCTCTCCAGCCGACAGCTGAAAAGCAAAGTCCAGAGCAGCCCCTCCTCCTCCGCTACCAGCAGAGGAAAAAAAGTCTCCAGCCGGGCAAAAGTATGTAAACATTCCGGCTGCAAGGTCAGGCGAGCCGCCGTGAAGAGTCCTCCCGGCTGCAGTCCGAAGGCACAAAAAAACCTTCCAGCAGGCGATGGGGAATAAAAGATCATCCCACGACACATGCTCAGCGTGGCCCAGCTGTGAGAGCTCAGTCCAGCACAGCTTACATCTTCCCACATGAACAAGGAACATTCACCTTTTGCTCTGACAAATGAGAGAGGGCCTTACCAGGAGCCTTTTCTGCTACACTGCCGCTGCACATTTCCCATTTCTGTAAATACTTCACTTCCCTTGTCAATAGAAAAGCTGTGGAAGGCAGATTACAGAAAAGCTTTTGGAGGGCAAGAGAAATTTTGGGACCATGTGGTAATGTAGCACGTCACAAGCCAGTGCCAGAGTTGCAGAAGTCACTTCTGGAAGGATTTTTATTTTCCTCTACCAATGGATGGATCAAAGTCAGAGTTTTTAATGTAGACTTCTATCAGACTAGGGGAAAAAATCATTGTCTTAGTAGAATCAAAATCCTGTTGAAATATTTTGTACTTGTATTTAAATAATTCCATAACAGCATATTTAATATGCACTATTTAATAATTCAATGCATTTAATAATAATTTAATAATAATTTAATAAATACATAAAAACATTATCTGCAGCAATTTTTATAATTTGCTGCTGAAAGCAGTGTTTATAGGGTCCTGTAGAGTAATGCTAATGAATATTTGTCTGATTCCTCTAAATCTATTTGTACATTATGTATATACAATTTTATATAGCCCTCAGTGCTATAGCATACTAGTACCTCAGAAAACTCATGTATATACCTATCTATATATGCATAGATCAGTTCTGCCTATACTCTCTCCACCCACAACACAGATCTCTAAAATCCCTCAACTTAAAAAAAAGTGGACATGGAAACAAAATATGGGTATGAAAATATTAAAGTGTTTCATGTTTATGCTGTTGATCTACAATGGTTTGATGTTTCATTCAAAGCAACAGGGTTTTTTTATATAGAAAGGAAGCACAATTAAAAAACAAAATTTAAAGGAGTTTAATTGTGCCCAAAATATTTTGTTTTATTTGAATGAATCTCCGACTCGTTGAGGTTGTTTTCATCTGAGAGGGAAATACTTGTTTTGGTGTAATAAAAGCTGTTTGTTTAAAAGAGTGGGGGAAGACAGTAGTCTCTACAGTCCACATGTGGACCTAAACCCCTGCATTTATACACCTGACCCATTCTCACTCCAAAAAAATTCCAGAACATCCTGGTTTGTGTCTCTTGGCTCTCTGGATCTCAGTACCCCCCTGTGGCTTGTCCCTGTGCTTTGACTCTGCCACTTCCCCATGGGTCTTTCTCTCAAGTGTCCTTGGACTAATCAATGGTTACCATCTATGCAGCTTGAGAGCACACTGAAGAGTTCATTTGAACAGGTTTGCTGGCACAAAACTCATTCTTTAACAGTGGTTTCTGTGCGTTTTCCCTCATCAGGATCAGCCCCTCCCAAACCTGCCTGGCAAGTTCATTTTACCACACAATGTTCTCTAGGATGAAACGTGTTTGCAGGAGGGGCCTTTGTTTGGCTTTTGACATGGAGAAGTACAACACCAGCATCACTGCTGCCAAGTCAGCTTTAAAAAAAAAAAAATAAGAAGCTGCCTTATTTTTATCCTTGAATAATTCCAATCAATTATGTAACAAGCAGCTACCTAGTGAATTAATTAGTGGTGAGTTTTCTAGTTTGTATTCATCAGCAGTCATATCACCAGAAGCCAAAGTCAGGAAGAAACCTTTTAGGTTATTGTTCTAATACTCACAGCTTGTGCCTTACCTGAGAGAGAGAGAGAGAGAGAGAGAGGGAGAGGGATTGCCTGACTGACCAACTGATAGCACCACAGTCTGAGGGAAGTAGGAGGGAAGCTATGAGGCTTGTAAGGCTGTTTGGGAGATGATGACAAATGCTCTGATGGTGTCATTCCTGTTTGAGCTGGAACAGCTACAGAGGGGCACAATTCCACCTATTTGTTTATAAGTGCAGCAAAGGCAGGTAGTGTTGAAAGCATGAGTGTGGAAACATAAATAAGGCTTTTGTGGCCCAAATTCTCCCATAGATATTGCATCTGAATAAAGAAAAGGGAACTGATGACAAATGAGTCCCACACAATCCTCATAACAGCTCTTCTTCTAAACAGATACTTTCAACTATTCTAAAGGGACCCATTAATGTATAACCAACCCTTGCTTTGTTCCAAGGAGTATATACGTATTTTTAAAGACCCTTCAAAAGGCTCTGCTTGTTCAAGTGATGCTCTGTCAACAATCCCCTTGGTTGCTTTATTTTTTTATTTTGCAAGTTTCAGTGAGAACAAAGGCTAGTTGTGAAAAAGATTTTCTGTGGAAGTTCAGACAGAACTGAGTAATAAATAGTGCTTTCTTACAAATGATAACTACAAATATATTTGTTTATTCAGTACCCCTGAGCTTGGTGAGATCAGGTGTAAATTGCCTTCTTTACTGAAGAACTTTAGTTCTCTGTTTCCTCTGGTTCATGGGAATCTTTCCACGGTTTCTGGTAGGAGATAATGATAGGAATTAAAAACATTCTCAAAAGTTTCTGCACCCTCCAGTCTAGTGTCCTTACTCACTGGCAATCTGCCTGGCTGCCTCAGCCTGGGGTCAGAGAAGGGGATTTTAATGGCAGAAGATACATGTGAGAAGTCCAGCACAAAGTGTCCAAATTACAGCAGTAGAGGGTAAAATCTAAAATAAAATCTGAAATAAGCAACCAGTAATGAGCAGTACTCAGTACTCAGAATGGCAAATTCATGGGGACAAAGTAAAAGAGACAGAAATTAATCCAGCCTGGTACAAGCTGCAAGGTTGACTTTTCAAGCTATAAATACTTTTCTTATTTTAGGGTTCAATTTTAGATGACTCAGAAAAGACAAGAAAAGGAAAACACCACCAGTCAGCATTTATACCTGGTGTGCTTTGTGACTACACTGGAAACACACCTGTCTGAAATTCTTGTGCATGTCTTTCTTACAAGAGAAAAAGGTCTTTTTGTGTATTGTGAGTGCACATATAAATGGCTGTGTCTCTCAAATGGTATTTATGCCCTCTTTCCAGAGGAACAGCAACTTGCAATCCTTCCTCTGAGGCACCTCTGAGGTCTCAAAGACAATGATTCCTGCCCTGAACCTCCCAAGCATCCCTCTTCCTTCCCCTCCAGCTAATCCTTTCCCTTGAAGGGCACAGCACAGAGCAGCATTAAGGCCAGCACTCAGTCTCATTTTCTCCCTGATGCAGGGTGTCTCTGTACTTCCAGCATTGCATGAGAGCCCTGCTATCAATGATTTCTTGCCAAACTACCTATATAAGTAATAACATGAAAACCAAATGGTAAAATTCAGTCCACTCCTCAATGATTCATGTTTTTGTTTCATATCCTCTGTCTGCCTTGATAGTGAGACAAGGGGTCAGTACTGCCAGTTGTCCTCACCATATTCTGCCAGAGTGCTACCCAAGATTTTGAAATCTGAAATCAGTATTCATCTCACCTTTATAAAAGATAAATTGTTGTAAAAATGGATACCTGAATTATAATAAAAAAAGGGGAGTATCAAGTTCTCTATCCCTAGTTGCAGCTGTCAAAATTTGACAATACCAATATGTAAATGCATATTCTTCAGAAGTTTCTACTGTTGCCTCTTTCCTTGCATGCATTAAATAATTTTTAGATAAATTATTCAACCAAAAACTTTTTATTTCCACTTTACAAAGGGGTTGACTCCTTTGTGTTTGTGCAAACGTTTCCCTCTGTGGATGAGAAGAAAATGCAGAGGAATTTATTCTTTGCAGAGAACAAATATTAATAGTTCGTGATGAGTTTGGCGTGATGGTTGCAGCAGAAAAGTATCTGGTGAAAGCTACCTTACAGCAAGCCCTTTGTTTTGGATGTTTTCACCGTTTAACATTCACAGTGTGAATTGTACTCAATGGGAGACAGGGAGGTTGGTTTCCTTTTGACAGTGGCAGTGACTGCTAACGCGCTGATTAACTAAAAGCAATGGCATCCTTGCTGAGTGAGTCATTAGCATCGTCAGTGAAAAGCATTAATGAGGAGGGAAAAAAAAACAATTGCTTAGAAAAAAGCACAAAGCACATGATGGAGTATTTTAATTTGTTCAAAAATAGTTTCTGCTCCTCTGCTGGCATAATTAAGGCTTTATTAATTTAGAATGGGAACAGATGAGAACATGAAGCTTTGTGTATCTGCATCAGCTCAGGCACAGCTCATAAGCCTGAAGAGAGACCACCAGGAACCACAAGCTTTCAGGGGCAAAGGGTCCTTCATGGTACAGGCTGGGGGAGAAATGAATAGCAGCCCCCTCTGAACTGATGTCTACTTCTGTAGCAGATTTTTGCAGCTTGCCCACATGGACAATGGGCAATGACTGTTTAATCATGTTCACTGTAATTTATTTTCTGTAGGTGTCCAAAAAGAACCCACAAGTAACATGCAAAAGAGGCAAAATCCTACGCCTCTGCATGTAAATGGGAATGAGCATTGGAGTATAACCAGGAGTACATCCATAATGCACTAATGTTGCAACAACAACTGCAGCATATCTGTGTGGAGCTTACCTCCAGAAATTCCTCAGACAAAAAGCCATTGAAAACTATGATAAACTCATATTTGGGAATTATTGAGGTCTCTATCAGGCTCCAAGTCTGGATCTTGGAAATCCAGACTTGGGAATCTAATTTTAATTTTTTAACCTTCAAAAAGTCTGGATCAACCTTCCCCTATTATCTGCAGGAGTACTGTGCAGAAATTCAGAAATTAAAATTTTTCTGATTAATTCCACTGAACATATTCAAAGAAAATAAAGCATGACCTTGTCTAGATCATCTACTTTTATGTGTGGAGACTGAAAGTATGTTGTTTGTTCAATACATCAAGGAATTATAGAATCATAGAAT
>VZRX01015176.1:0-11495 GCA_013398075.1 Notiomystis cincta | reverse complement strand
CCGCGCGCCGCTGCGCGAGCCCGGCCGAATCCAGCCGAGCCGAACCGAACTTAGCCGAGCTAAGCCGAACCCAGCCCAGCCGAGCCCGGCCTTGCCGAGCCCAGCCGAGCTAAGCCGAGCTCGGCCGAGCCGCCTCGGGTGGAGCCGAACGCAGCCGAACCGCGTCGGTGGAGCCGGCGGTCCGGCCGGTCCGGCCATGCAGCTGCCGCAAGTGCCGGCACCAGGGCCGCGGCCGCCCGTGCTGTGGATGCCCGCCGGGTCCAAGATCCTCTGCATCGAGGTAGGGCCCCGCCTTTGTCTGCCGCCGCCTCCGCCTGGCCCGGCACGGCCCGGCACCGCCCGGCAGCCTCCGCCCGCGCCGGGGTTGGGGGGGCTGCCCCGGGGGGGGCTGTAGGAGGGATGTGGGTGATGGCGAAGGGGTGTATCTGCTCCCGGGGATGCTGTGTGGGAGTGGGGGTGATGGCGAGGGTGTGGATCCTTGCTCCCGGGGATGGGCATTGGAGGGGTGTTGACGGGGGATGATGGTGAGCGGGGCGTATTGCACACAGGGATGGGGATGGAGGGGTGTTGGTGAGGGTGTGCATCTGCTCCTAGGGATGGGCTGGGGATACAGCAGTGTTTGTGATCAGGGTGTATTTGCACCGGGGATGGTGGGTGTGAGTGTGGGTGTTGGTGATGGAGTGTATCTGAACCCAGGGATGCGAATGAGGATGGAGCAGTGTTGGTGAGGGGGTGTATCTGCTCCCAGGCATAGGCTGGGGATGGAGCAGTGTTGGTGATCAGGGTGTATCTGCACCCAGGGATGAGGATGGAGGGGTGTTGATGGGGAGGTGTATCTGCTCCCAGGGATGGGGTGGGCGGGTGTGGGTGTTGCAGGGTGTATCTGAACCCAGGGATGAGGATGGAGGGTGTTGGTGACAGGATGTATCTGCTCTCAGGGATGGATGTTGGGGATGGAGAAGTGTTGGTGAGGAGGGTGTATTTGCACAGAGGAATGGGGTTGGAGGGGTGTTCGTGAGGGGATGTATCTGCACCCACAGATGGGGTGTGTGGGTGTGAGTGTTGCTGAGCAGGGTGTATCTGCACCCAGAGATGGAGTGCATGTGTTGGCAGGGTGGTTGGTGGTGATGAGGGTGTATTTGCACTCAGGAATGGGGGCTGTGTGTGGAGGGGTGTGTGTGTGGCTGAGAGGGTTTATCTGCACCCAGGGAAGGGGAGGGTGTCGGCAGAGGGGTGTTCATGGTGTATCTGCACCCAGGGGGGCTGTGTGTGTTGTGGATGTTGGTGAGGAGGGTGTTCTGGCACCCAGGAATGGGGTGTTTGCTGGGGGGGGCGGTGTTTGCAGGCAAGGATGGAGAGTGGTGGTGAGGAGGCGTATCTGCCCCAGGGATGGGTTTGGTGTGTGTGTGTTGGCTGGAGGGTGTATTTTTCCATCAGAGGTTTGTGTGTGTGTGTGTGTGTGTGTGTGTGTGTGGTGCAGGTGTGCAAGGGGCAGCGCTCAGGGGGTGTTGCACCCGCAGGCAGTGCAGGGAGGGGTGTGTGCATTGGCAGGGGTACAGCTTTGCCCCCGGGTGTGTGCAGGTGAGTGTTGGTGGGGGTACCAGCACGTGGGTGTTTGTGTGTGTGGGAAGAGGAGCTTAGGGTGTCTTTGCCCCCAGTGATGATGACAGGGTGTGGGTGAACATGGGCTGGGGGAGTGGCAGCAGCAGGGGTGTGTGGGCACACTGGGTGGGACGGGGAGCGCAGGTGTGTGCAGGTGTTGCGCTGCGCTCAGGTGTGCGTGGTGGCCGTGGGGATGGGATGTGAGCGCTGCTGGGGGCGCCGTGAGCCCTCCCAGCGCGTCTGTGTGTCCGCAGAGGGCTCCCGGGGCTCCCAGTGTGGTGGGTCCTGCTGCTGCAACAGGGAAACTGAGGCAAGGGGCATTGTGTCCCCAGCGTCAGCTGTGCCTCCCGAGGCGCATGCCCGTGGCTGTGTGCGATCCGTGGCAGCAGGGAGGGTTCCGCGGGTGTCGCGTGGACCGAGGCGGTCCCGGAGCCCGCGGGGCGGTGCGCGGAGCGCGGCCACACGTGGGTGTGCAGCGGTGCTGGGGCAGATGTGCGCTGAGCTCAGAGCTGCGTGGGAACAGCTGTGTGGCTCCGGAGGTGTGCCGGCTGTGCCGGCGGGATCGGGGGCGGGTGTGCTTGGGGCGTGCTGGGGGTCTGTGGTTGTGCTCAGAGGTGTGTGGGCATGTGGACGGTGGTCGTGCAGGTGTAGGGCTGTGCAGTGGTATGGCTGTCCTCAGGCTGGATGTGTGGCCTCACTGTGGGTTACCCCCAGGGCTCTGTCAAGCTGTTTCGTGATGAGCGACTGCCTGTTACTCTGGTTCCTGTCCCCCTTCACTGGGTGCAGAGGTGTCTGGGGACTCTGGGGTGGCATGGACACCAGGCTCCCATGGGCACTCGCTGCTTCAGTGTCACCTGCCACCTCCATCTCATTTGGATGCATGGTGGGCTGCTGGATCCTCTGGCTGTTGGTTGTGAGGACAAGGAGGAGGAGAGTGATGCCAAGGCAGGAGCAAAGGCCGGGATTGACCCTGTCCCACTGGGCACATCCCCCAGCAATGATCCTATGGGCTGGCTCTCTCTGGTACCCAGGCTCTTGGAGGGCTCCAAATTTGGGTGGGGGACAGTGCCTGAGCAGTCAGGAGGTGGTTTAGCAACTGCTGGTGACCCCTTGTGCTGTGGAACATCAGTGGTTTCGCTATGGGGTAGCTGGGGCTTTGTCGATTGCTGTTGATGGTGGATGCTGAAACCTCCCAAGCAGGGTGTCACCATGTCCTTGGGGTGTGGGAGATGGCTGGGAGTTGGGCATAGATGAATGGATGGCTGTATGGATGCTGTCAGGTGGGAAAGTGTGTGGTGACAAGATGGGAGAGGGATGGGCAGGTGTAAGGGTGGTACAGGGGCGGATTTCTGCTGGGGATATGGATGGGTGCTGTAGAGATGGATGAGTTGGGAGGTGGATGAGGGGTCTTGGCAATATAGGTAGATCCTATGGGAATGCATGGGTGTAGGGGATGGATGTTGGGAATATGGACGGGTGCAATGGGGATGGATGGGTATTTGGGGGTGGATGGATGGGTAGTGTTGGCGATATAGATGGATGCTGTGGGAATGAATGGCTGTTATGGGGATGGGCGTTGGGGATGGGTTCCATGGGGATGGATGCATGCTATGGGAATGGCTGTTGGAGTATGGCTGGACAAATCCTGGGGGAAGATGGGTGTATGGGTGATTGTGTGGGTGTCCAGGATGGATGAATGGATGGATGGGTGTTGCAGGGTGGGCAGGTGGGTGTCAGGAGCAGGGAGAAATGCCTGTGTGGCTGTTTACTGTGGGAGGGTGGATAGAGGGCTGTGGTTGGTGGCTGTGTGGACATGGTGCGGGGGTTCTGTGGGGACAACCAGGAGGTCTGGGTGCCACAGGGGGTCACTGAGCACCTGTGGTGGGCACGTGGCGATGCCAAGGGTGCCAAAACCCCCTTCTGGGGGTGTCTAGAGGCCAGGACAATTTCTCCCTGGTGCGGTGTGGCAGCCCTGGGGTAGGTTAGCTGGTCCCCGAGGCCTGACATTTATAAACATCAGCCGCTCCCGGGGAATCAATACAGTTTAATAACCGGCGAGCGGAGACGGGAGACACATCAAAATGACACTCTGCGGCTCCGTAAATGTTATTCTAAATCATCCTCACTGGGTTTATTACATTAAGCATACAGCATGGGCATGGGAAATTTATTCCATCAAAGGCCATCACGTTGGTAAATGGGGCTGGTGGGTCAGTGGAGGGGGGCAGCCCCCCCCCTCAAATGGGGTTCCCTCCTCCTGGCCGTGGTAGGGATGTGAGGGACAGCAGGGTGCTGGGTTTAGGTGCTATTGCAGCCTCCTGAGTTTGGGGTGAGCCATATGTTGCTCCAGTACAAGGTGGGTGTTTGGGGGACTGGTGACATAATGGGGACACTGTGAGGTGTCCCTTGGTGCCACCCTGTGCCACCCCATGACTCCTGGGGACTCAATCCCTTTCCTGGACCATCCCCAGCTCTGCGCTGACATTTCTCTCCACGTTTCCCAGGAGACGAGGCAGTTGCTGTGGAAACCTCCCTCCTCTTCTCTCTTACCCATCCTCTTCCTCACCCTGATGTGGGGGGAACTGGCTTTACCCTCACCTAGCCCCAAAATTTAGGGACCCCCTCCAGTGGTGTGGCGGGGGGCACCTGGGATGGGGGTGCACATGCACGTGGGGGTGACCATCCCCGTGCGCGCTCAAGGCGTGTTCGTGTGCGCACCCCCGCGCCATCATGTGTGACATCTCGCCGTTGCCGTGGCGACCCCATCGAGCACATGGCTTGGGCTCCGCAGCATCGCGGGGGAAGCACGCTTGTTGCCATGGAAACAGCCATAATTGTAGCATTTTTCGGCTAAAAGAGGGGAAAAAGGAGGGGGAGAGAGGAGGAGAAATGGCTCCATGGGGCAGCGGGCCAGGGATGTGCCTGCCAGCCCAGCGTGTCCTGCCGCACACGGGTGTCACGCTCATGGGTGCACACGGCAGTGACAAGGAGGAGGCCAAATTTGGGTGAGGTTTGGGAAAAGGAGGGCAGTGGTGCCAGAGGGGCCGGGGCCGGCGGGGTGCTGCTGCTGCCTCTGCAGTCCTTTGCAGTCGAGGAAAGCGGGCAGGCGGCCAAGCCTGGCACTGGCAGCCCCGCGGGCGCCTGCAGCACCGGGTGCCCGTAGCCAGGGCCAGAGCATTGCCCTGCGCACGTGGCATCCCTGGGTTGCTGTGGCCATGGGCCCCAGATCTGTTCTTGCAGGTCCTTCCCCTTTTCCCCGGCTTCTGATGTCAGTCATTGGCCAAATCCTGCTCTTCCCCATGAAAAGGGTTCAGGGGCCGCCACACTGACCACCCGCTCTCACTTGTGTTGCAGATGAACCGCCCCATCCAGGTGAAGCCAGCCGACAGCGAGGGCCGAGGAGGTAGGTCCCCAGTTCCCTGGATGCCTGGCATGGGCAGGAGGGCACAGGGTCACCCAGGGAGTGATGGGGAACATGGTGGCATCATGAGGACTGCTATGGGAAGGTTGGTTTTCAGAGAAATACAGGAAAGAAGCTGCCTTTGTTGGTGGCATCCAAACCCGGGTGCAGAGCAAATGCCATCTTCTCTCTCCCTGTCTGGTCAACTGGGGGGAACGTCCTGATGTCATCCTGGGAATGTCCTGACATCATACCGTGAGCTTACCAATGTCCTGGGGGGCAGACCACCAGCCAGCTGCTCTCCCTCACCACCTTCATTTACCAAACAACCCAATTCCCTGTCCAGAGCTGCCTGTGGGGACCCTGGAGCAGGAGTTGGCTGCATGTGGCCCATGCCCGTCTCAAACTACCATCCGCCCCAAATTCTTTGTGAGCATTTGGCACTCATTGAGCTGTGGCATTGCCAGGCTGAGGTGATCATCAAAATATCAGGAACTGGATCAAAATCCCACATCTGTTGTGTTGCTGGGCAGGTAGGCGCTACTGGGGGGCTATGGGGCTGCCTGCACTTTGCAGGATGGCTGGGGTAGATCCCCCCTCCATCCAAAGCCTGTTATTAAACACGCTGGGAGCTGGTCCCAGCACATCCCAGAGGGACCTGGCAAATAAATTACCCACTTACCGAGCGTAATTGGTGAAAGATTAAAAATCGATGGGTGAGCTGGGGCTCCCATCTCCAGCCCCCTCACCCACGAGGCGACGCTGGGCTGCCCAGCCCACTCCCCCTGGGAGATGGTTTATGTTTAACTAGACAACACACGAGCCCTATTCCCTTAACTAATTTTCCTGGTACCTTAACGGACAAAGCATTCATCGTCTCCTGCCATTATTTATTTATTTCCCCAGCAACGCTCTTGACAGGGCACCTTATTTTCTTTGTCAAATGCCATTAGCGTGCGGCGGGAGCACACGGCCGCACAAGACAGATGCTGGTAATAATCATGAAATTCTCATTATTTACTATCCTTTCTCTCGTGTTTGGGTTATTGATGTCCCCTGGGCAGGGCTGGAGGCTGCGGGTCGTTCTGCAAGTCGATCACGTGAGGGTGATCACCTCTGGTTTGTGGGTTCTCTTTGTTCCCACTGCATCCCACCCAAGTGCTGGGTGAGCCAGCCCCCCCACCCCCCCCCATCCCTGGGAAAAGCCCCAGCTCCACTCCCTGAAGCAATGGCTCTTCCAGGATTCACCCCTCAGCAATTTCCCCACAGGAGAGGCTTTCCCACCCTGAATGTTCTGTAGGATGGAGATGATAAGCCCGGCATCTTCTCCGTGGGATTGATGTCGCTCCCTCTCTCTGATGTCACTTGGCTCCTTCCCCTCCATGCATTATTTTTGATGAGGGGTTGGGATGTTGAGTGACCTCCCACTCTCTGATGGGCTTGATTTTGTTTTTAGAAGACAGGAAGCTTTTTGTGGGCATGCTGGGGAAGCAGCAGAGTGAGGACGACGTCCGCCGCCTCTTCGAGCCCTTCGGCCAGATCGAGGAGTGCACCATCCTCCGAGGGCCTGATGGAGCCAGCAAAGGTGGGCTTTGGGGCACTGGGTGGGCACCCTATGGACCTGCAATGGCCAAATCCAACCTGTCCCATGTTTCCTCTGTTCCCTCAGGTTGTGCCTTTGTGAAATATGGCAGCCATGCCGAGGCACAGGCCGCCATCAACAGCCTGCACGGCAGCCAAACCATGCCGGTAAGTGCCAGGCTCGCACCCTGTCCCAGCTGACCCCATGCTGCCTGCTTAATCCAATCACCCACTAATTTGATCCTCGTTCTAATTGGATCGAAATCCTACAGACTGGCAATTTGTTGGCCACATCAGCCCAGGTTCCTCCTTGCCAGGGTGCTGAGCCCCAGAGGTGGGAACATGGGGCTAATTCTCTCCATGCCGGAGAAAGGGGCCGTTTAATTAACGCTGAAGGTCAGAATTGTGGAGAAGGAAAAACTGGCTATAATTAAACCTCACATCGATTGTTGGTTGCTGCTGCCAAGCTGGGCAGTGTCCCCAGGGCTGAGGATGCTGTGGACACTGCGAGCCAGTGCCCATGGTGGGCACATAGTTTGGGGGCATTGCTGTGGTCCCACCATCAGCCCCATCCTCCCCCCGCCTCAGGGTGCGTCGTCCAGCCTGGTGGTGAAGTTTGCAGACACGGATAAGGAGAGGACCCTGCGGCGGATGCATCAGATGGCAGGGCAGTTGGGCATCTTCAACCCCATGACCATCCAGTTCGGCGCCTACGGGGCCTACACGCAAGCGGTAGGAGCTGCTGCAGACCGGGTGCTTTGGGAGGTCCCCGTGGGCGGGGGGGGGGCTGTTTTGGCCCATGAAAGCACCAGTGCCAAGGGGTGTGGATGCCTGACGGGTCTGGTGTATCCCTGTTTAGGGGCAGATGCAGGGCTTCCTCCCCGCAGCTGAGGGTGGGTGTGGGGTGCGATAGTCCCGTGTATAGCATCACCAAGACTCCTGTCCCTGCGTCAGGCAGCGGGTGGCATTTACCCCTCTGAATCCATCCAAAGCAGAGAAGCTGATTTACCCTCCCCTCTCCCTCCTTCTCTCTGCCTCTCGCTCTCTGTCCCCCTTCCCCCTTTCTTTCCCCAAGATCATGCAGCAGCAGGCAGCCCTGATGGCGGCCGCGCAGGGCACCTGCCTCAACCCCATGGCTGCTATCGCTGCCGCCCAGATGCAACAAATGGCCGCCTTCAATGTCAGCGGGCTGGTGGCTGCTCCCCTCACCCCCTCTTCAGGTAGGGCCCCTGCGTTTGCCGCTTGGCACCCTCGGGGGGCGCTCTTGGGCCGATGCCGGCGCTGACACCATGCTCCTGCAGGTACAAGCACCCCTCCAGGGATCAGCACGGCGCCGGTGCCCAGCATCGCCACGCCCATCGGGGTGAATGGCTTCAGCCCGCTGCCGCCCCAGACCAACGGGCAGCCCGCCTCCGAGACCATCTACACCAACGGCATCCACCCCTACCCAGGTACAGCCCTCCCGCGGCTCTGCCGCAGCCCCCGGGGCTGGGGGAGTGTGCTTGGCTCCTTCGGGGTGCTCAAGGGGCGCTCCCCATCCCAAAACCACGCTGGATGAACCAGCCGTGTGCTCCCGTGGTATTGCTGCGGGGAGGAGGGAATTCAGGCAAGGAGCAGCTCTGCCCCTCCATGGTGGCGCTTGGCCAGGAGCCCTTTCCCATGGGAGCTGCGCATGCATCCCTGGCTTCTCTGGCTTATTCTGTCTTCCTTTTACTTTCTCTTCTCTTCCCAGCTCAAAGCCCCACGGTGGCAGACCCCCTCCAGCAGGCCTACGCTGGAATGCAGCACTATGCAGGTCTCAAACTTCGCTTCCCACTCCTTCCCTCTCTCCCCTCTTTGCTCCTCACCCTTGTTTTTGGGAGGTGAACGCCACCCTAGGGTTGAACATTGGATTGGGGCAGCGTATCAGGGCATGGATTCATGAGGGGAGCAGCAGGTGCTGTGCCCTGGCAGGAGCTCCAGGGCGGTGATGCCAGTGAAAGCGCAGTCCCCTCATCCCACTGGCTCCTGTCATGGTCCTCCATGCAAATTTCGGATGCTGCAAAGTGAATTTTAGTACCCATGGGGCTGAGAGAACTCCATGGGGAAGCCCTGGCAGTGGATTGAGGAAAGGGGGCGAGATTTGGAAGGTGACAGAGGGCCAGCTCTATACCAAGACACCAAAAGTCTTTGGATGTTCATCATGTGACCAAATCTGTTGGCCAAGGACATGGGCCATGGAGGGAAGGGAGTCAGAGGTTCCCGTGGAACTATGTCAAGCCCAGCAGCCATTTAATTAGGAGCATTGACAGCAATGTCCAGGTCTGCAACAGAAAATCAAGTTTCAGATCCCAAATTTTTGGGGTTTTTCAGCCAAAAGTACCATTTTTCCTCAGCCTTGAGGCCATATTACTGCTATCACCAGCCTCCCTCCTAGGAGAGCTGTTCCCACCTCCCTGGTGTGTTAGGAGGGGTGGGAAAGGCAGAGCCATCAGCTGTGGGGCAGGAGGTGTCCCTCAGTCGCAGGTGGCAGCAGGGGACATGCCTGTCCCAGCTCTTTGTTTGGCTGGGGCGGATACCACGGCCTCAGCTTCTTGTTTCTCTCTTCCAGCAGCATATCCCACTGCCTATGCTCCCATCAGCCAAGCCTTTCCCCAGCAAGCGCCCCTCATCCCGCAGCAGCAGCGAGAAGGTGAGGGGTGGGGGTCACCCCATGTGGGGCCGGTGGCTCCTCGGTGTCCCCCCGGGGTGACCCCACCTCGCAGCTGACGTGTCCTGTCCTTTGTGTGTCACCCAGGTCCCGAGGGCTGTAACCTGTTTATTTATCACCTGCCCCAGGAGTTCGGGGACGCGGAGCTCACGCAGATGTTTTTGCCTTTTGGCAACGTCATCTCTGCCAAAGTCTTTGTGGACCGTGCCACCAACCAGAGTAAATGCTTTGGTAAGTCCTGGGATGTGTCTCTCTCCCTGGTGTCCCAGCTAAAGGCTCCAGCTCTTCCCAGTCCCCAGCTCCAGGTTCCAGCTATCCTTAATGTCGCAGCTTGGAGGCCTGGTTTTTCCTCAACATCCCAACTCAGGGGTCTGGCTCTCTTCAGGATCCCAGTTTAAGTATCTGACTCTCCTCAACATCCCAGCTCTCACCAGTCTCCAGCTCCAGAGTCCCATTCTCCCTGGTCTCTAAGCTGGAGGTCCAGCTCTCCTAATATGCTGGCTCGAGGGGTCTGCCTCTCCCCAGATCCCAGCTCAAGGGCTTGGCTCTCCCTAGTGTTCCCAGCTTGGGAGTCTGGCTCTTCCTGACAACCCAGCTCAGAACATCTCCATCTCGAGGGTCCATCTGTCCCTGAAGTCCCTGCTTGGGAGTCTGTCTCTCCAACATCTCATCTTGGGGATCTCTCTTTCCCTGGTCCCCAGCTCAGATGTCCATGTCTCCCTGCTGTCTGTCCCCTGCTTGGGATCCAGCTCTCCCCTAAGTCTCCAGCTCAGGGATCTCTTTCTTCTTCTCACAGACCTTGGTGTCCCCACAGACCCTGTCAGCTTAGTGTCCCCATAGGCTCTTTCACTGCGGTGTCTTTGGAGGCCCTCACCTCAGGGTCTCCGCAGACGTGGCCTCCAGATGTCCCCCGAGCCCACATAGCCCATCCTGGTGTCCCCACAGACCCCATCACCCTGGTATCTCCACATACCTGCAGAGCTTGGTGTCTCCACAGACCCCATCACCTCGGTGTCCCTGCGGCCCCGATGACTTTAACAGACCCTGTCACACCAGTGAAGCCACAAATCCCATCCTGTAGTGTCCCTGCAGACCACTCCAGTGTCCTGTGGACCCTCTTACGCTGCCGTCCTCACAGCCCTGTCACCTCAGTGTCCCTGCAGACCTCGGTGTCACCCAGCCTCCTTCATTCTGGGGCTGTGATGTTACCCCAGGACCTCTGTCCCAGCACTCCCAAACCAGGAGCATCCCCCAGGATTCCAGTGCCTTCAGGGCTGAAGCGAGGCAGCCGCCCGCGATCCGTGCGGTGACAACCCCGTGTCCCCTTGCCGCCAGGTTTCGTCAGTTTTGACAATCCGACGAGCGCTCAGGCGGCCATTCAGGCCATGAATGGCTTCCAGATCGGCATGAAGAGGCTAAAAGTGCAGCTAAAGCGGCCGAAAGACGCCAACAGACCCTACTGACCCCAGCTCAGCCTGCGGAGAGGTGAGGGGGCCTGGCCCTGCGGGACGTGGCAGTCACGGACTGTCCCTGTGTTACGTCCCCGAGTGTGTGTAAGGATCTCTGTCTGACACCACCCACCCAATGGATCCGGGTCCCTCCCTCCATTCTGCCCTCTCTCCATCCCCCAGAAGCAGACTGACGACCTTCTCCTTCTCTTTCAGGTCGGACGTCCCGCAGTGTCTGACGACTTTCCCCTTCCCCAAGTGCAGTATCCAAACCCGTAACTCTCTTTCTTTGCAACACATCCTGGAGGAGGAAGAGAAGGAGGAAGATGTGAGGGAGAAAACGGCAAAGAAGAGAGTGTTTTGGTCGTAGCTTTTCCTTTTTGAATTTTTTCCCAAACTGGTCTTGTTTGTTGTTTAACGGGAATGAGAGGAAGACAAGGAAGCAGGGGAGCGATGCGGTGCTGGGGCTGCGATTTGCTGCCAGCCGCTCACCGGGACTCACCGGATCCCTCGCTGGGAGCAAGACCGATGGCTCCGGGCAGCCGGGCCATGATCTATCTCTGTTTTTTGGTTTTTTTTTTTAAAGCACTCATTTGCTGCTACCGATTTCCCAGGAGAAATGAGGAAAAGAGGCTCCAAATGGATTCTTAAACCAAAGCCGGTGGGACGGGACCAGCCTCGGGCGCTTCACCTGGAGGATGTTTGTTTGGAAAACAAAGAAAAACGGCAAGATTTTCCTTTTTCCCTGCATTGGGGAAAAAAAAAAAAGAAGGAT
>VZRX01015174.1:29591-74904 GCA_013398075.1 Notiomystis cincta | reverse complement strand
GGGGCGGCAGTGGTTCGAGGGCTGCTGCATGTGTTAATTCTGACGGGATTGAAGCAAAATACTTCAACGATTAGTTGTCAGGAGCGCCTAGCAGCACGCCGTGCAACAGGAGCTTGCACTCCTGGTTAGCCCGCAATAGACGTGGCGCGTCTTGGCGACAAGGACATATTCCGAAATAGCTATCTTGAGGTACTTGGGACTTTATAACTGGAGGAAACTGCACTGAGACCTAGCCTTTTGTGCTCGCATTGGCCAGTCCTTGGGAATTTTCAGCGCCTGCAGTGCTTTCTCAGGTTGCCAATTTTATTGCAAAGCACGTAGGTTTCAGTGAGGTTGGATGGAAAACTCTCACAAGGTAGTCTGAAAGGAATGATCAATCCCCCGTGATTCTGAGCTCAAGGGAAGCTCTTTCCTCGTGCCCTCTGGGATATCCCATTTCTCCTCATGCATAAATGAACAAAAATATTTCTTACTAAAACAAACACAAAATATTTGCATCAGAAATAAGATTGGTGGACAATATGTGTTGACCCATATGGTGGGTTGACCTTGGCTGGATGCCACTTTATCAGTCCCCCTTTTCAGCTTTTCTCTCCCTTGAAAAAGGAGAAAAAGTAAAATGGAAAACAACCAGTAGGTTGAGATAAGCTAGTTTGCTAAAGCGAAAGGTTGCATGCAAGCTAAGAGAGAAGACAGATTTTATTCTCTACTTACCAGGAGCAACTTGTGCCTGGCCATTTGCTGGGAAGGAGGGCTTCAGCACATGTAACTGTTGCATCTTCTGTTTTCCCTTACATCAGGGCGACACCGGATTACACAAATCCCATAATATGCTAGCAGTATAAATTATTAGTATTAAACATCTCGCTGTAGGGATGAACAAGGACTGCAGGAGCTTGCATAATAAAACCATCCACATCAGTCATGGGCAGAAAAGGAGATGTATTCCCTCATCATCTCTACCAGATAGCTCCCACAGCATGGCAAAGCCATCAATATAAGGGCAGAGCACAGTCATTGTATTAGCATGTTCCCAAACTTGGCAAAATAAAGAGATAAGCAGCTAACAAACTTGGTGTACTGCAGGGGAGCTTGCTACTTACTAACCACTATAATGATAGCGTGCATGATAGAACTGCCACTGTCTCACCCTATACTGCGAGCCAAAAGGAAGTGTGGTGGCTTGACCCTGGCTGGATGCCAGGTACCCACCAACTACTTTGTCACTCCCCCTGCTCAGCTGGACAGGGGTCAGAGAATAAGATGGAAGGCGACTCGTGGGTTGAGAGCACTGTACGAAAGCAAAAGCAGAAGGTTGTGTGCACATAAGCCAAGGAAAAAGACAAAGATTTTATTCCCTACGTCACATCAGCAAGTGATGTCAGGCCACTTCCTGGGAACTTCAGCATAAGTAGCCATTGCTCTGTAAGGCAGACATAAATAAGAGATGCCTCCTTCTTCTTCCTCCTTTTCCTTGCTTTTACATCTTTTATGATATTTATATATCATATGGTATGAAATACGCCTTTGGTCCGTTTGTATCAGCTGGCCTGTTCGTGTCCCCTTCCAAGACCTTGCTCACCCCTAACCTGCTGATGGGGGCAGCATGTTGGGGAGATGCTGGTGCCGTGCCAGTGCTGTCCAGCAGTAGCCAAGCACTGGTGTGTTATCAACACCTCATAGCTACCAGTGCAAAGCACAGACTGTGAGGGCTGCTGTAAGGAAAATTAACTTCATCTCAGCTGGACAAAATAGAGCCCATCGGTGATGTTGTTGTCCTGCTCCAAATTAGAGGAAGCACTGAGGAAATAAAAAATTTTCATTAGAATTTGCCAGGAAAGCCAGAGTGAGTCACAACCTTTTTCTAAAGTTTACTGTATTGACTAGCATCCTGTCCTTGGAGGCTGAAGTATTTGAGAAGAGCCTCTGGCAGTCCAAACATTCTCTGGATATTAACCAAGCAACCTCATGTGTGCAGGAGAATGGAGGTTACATCTGAAAGTACTAGCTGTTGGAAAAAAGGAGCAAATTATGGCTCAGCATCCTGAAGATGTATCATGTCTCTGTTCTTAAGATTAAGGGTGACATATTCTGTACATCTTGGATTGCAGCATTCTTTCCTATTACTGTAAATGTAGGCATCAGATCAAAGCACCTGGGAAATGATTTGAAAAAGATTTGATTATACCCCATGGAGAAGTGGCCAAGCAAGCAAGCAAAGAGTACATTGGTGGAGGAAATACAGTATCTTTCTGTTAAGTATTCAGGGTGGTGGTGGAGTCTTCCACTGTGGAAACATTTGAAACCCACCTGCATGTGTTGCTTGCCACCTGCTGTAAGTGACCTGCCTTGGCAGGGGTTTGGCCTAGGTGATCTCCAGAAGTCCCTTCCAACCCTAACTATTCTGTGATTATGTATTCTTAAACAGATTTTTTGGAGAGGAATGTAAGCAGCAGGCCAGCTTTGTCTTTTTAATGTGTGAAAGAAAAAACAGTGAAAATGCAGCATTATGTATGTTTCCATATATCTCCAGGCTTAAGAAAATTTAATATGCATCAAATATTTTTTGTCACAGCAAAGGGTGAGCGTCCTGGTATTTCAGGGACGCTAGTGTAGAGGCTGAGGTCTTTTTGGCTGTTCTCAGACTGTAGAGAGGCAAACTGGTAACATTTAGAGCGAGAACTAGGTAAATGTAACATTAGAAGCTGGCTGAAAACTAGCCTGGAGTCACTTGGCTACAATCAAGTTTCTGGTAGGCCTTTTTTCAGGCACGGAAAAGCCGCACCATCACTCGCAATAGCTGTCATACTTTGCAAAAATTGTACCCTTACAGAAAAAATCTGCAAGGAAATAACAACTTTTTAAAATTACTTTATCGATAAACACTGAGTAACCTTCATAGTACCTTCTGTATGGGGGGACATCCATAACTCTTCATTCATAAAAATACAGAGTAGTCTTTTCAGATGTTAGTGAATTGTTCTTAAGGGTGTTTAAAGGAAATACATCACCAATTGTTCCTCAGTAAACCGGCAAAAAATTTAAATTGCATTTTAAAAGACCTAGATTGCCTGCTGTTTGTGGTGGGCTGTACTGGACCGTTCATCACTAAAAAGAAGTGGGTTAGGTAGCACTCAATCCACCTGAGCTTTTGATTTGCATGTCTTAAAAAGATGACAAGTTTGCAGCAACGGAAAGAACTGCTGGCGAGTTTCTCTGAGTAAACCTCAAAGCTTTCTGCCATACTGCTGCTGAGGGCGTGACGCTTTGGCACATGGGGGTCCTGCCACCATCATGGAAACTGCACACCTGAGAGGCCTGGTTACCTTGCCAAGAGGGCTGCTGGAAGGAGCAACAAGGTGGATTTTTATGTTTTTAGAGCCAAAGCTTTTTGAGAGTGTGTTGGATTTGCACAGTCTGGTTTTTGGTAGTAGGGGTGGGGTGGGAAGGCACAGAGGCAGCTTCTCACAGGAGCTGCCAGAAGTTTCCACCATGCCTGGCAGAGCCAGTCCTTGATGGCTCTGGAGATGGACACGCTGCTGGTCAAGCCTGGGCCAGTGAGAGAGGTTGGTAATGCCTCTGTGGTAACATATTTAACAAGAAAATCAAAACAAAGTGGGCACAGTCTTTCCTAGCCAGAGAAGAGGAGGAGGTGAGAACAAGTGAGGGAAACAACATGGAGACACCAAGGTCAGTGGAGAAGGAGGGGCAGGAGGTGCTCCAGGTGCCAGAGCCGAGGTTCCTCTGCAGGCCGTGGTGAGACCGTGGTGAAGCAGCTGTGCCTCTGCAGCCCCTGGGGATCCACAGGGAGTGCAGAGATCCACCCAGAGCCCGTGGGGATCCACAGGGAGTACAGAGATCCACCCACAGCCCCTGGGGATCCACAGGGAGTGCAGAGATCCACCCACAGCCCCTGGGGATCCACAGGGAGTACAGAGATCCCCCCACAGCCCCTGNGCTGCTCATGAGATTTGGAGCCATGCTGGAGAGATTCATGGAGAACTGTCTCCTGTGGGAGGGACCCCACAGTCTTAACAGAGGAAAGACTCTTCTCCCAGAGCAGAGGAAGAAAATCTCTGGTGATAAACTGACTAAAACCCCCATACCTCATTTCCCTGTGCTGTTGGTGGGAAGAACGGAGGGGTTGGGGAAAAAAAAGGTGGGTTTAAGGGCTTACTTTACGTCTCATTATCCTCTTCTGATTTTTTTAGCAATAAATTCACTTTGTACTTCTAAGGTCAGCCTGTCTTCCCCTTAGAGTGTTTTCTCCTTGTCTTTATCTGAGCTCATGAACCCTTTGTTAAATTTTTCCCTCCTCTGCTGTGGCAGGGGAGGGTGAGCAAGCAGCTCTCGTGGGTGCCTGGCATTCAGCCAGTGTCAAACCATGACAGGAAGCCACAAGACTCCTGTCACTAGTAGGCTGAAATGCAAAGTTGGGAATTCAGTTGATGTCCTATTTCTTAGTAAGAAGTGGGTCAAGTGCCAGAACTTTTAAGACAGGGAGTACTTTGAATCATTGCTGTCCCTGGGCAGTCTCCAGGTAGTGATATTTAATAAAATCTTGAACTGGTAATCCAGCAAAGAGTAGGTTTGAAGATTTCCAGGAGTATTCTGTTTTTTCTGCCTATCAGTATCATTTCCCTGAGCCCCTGTTTGCTGGTTCTATCAGTGTGATCTCAGTTCAGACTGGTGTTGGGAGAACAGGGAAACTATAGAATCCAAATCTGGCAGAAAAGGTGACCTGCCTAGGCAGATCCATAGATAATAAATGCAGAACTGAGCTGATGATGAGATGGAATCCTATGAAACTGCACATATACATTTATTTGCACTTGTGTGAGGTAGATTAGTAATTGCTGGGTATAAAAGATTTGAATAAACTGAACCATTGCAAAGTGATCTCACCTGATGCTGCCTAAATTGTCTTTTATATGCTGATGTTGTGAACAAGAATAGAAATGTTCCTATAAGTGTTTATACAAACATTCCAGCACCTAGTCTGTGACTCCTGCAGCATGCTGCAGGCTGAACTGAAATTATACCCATCTGGATCTGGATCCTTGAACACCTTGAATAAAGTAGCTGTAGTACAAAATGTTCGTGAGAAACAGGCCTCGTCTGGGAAGCCTGGTTTAAGGTTTGACCAGTTCCAAACACCTGCTGTGGCAAAGTGATTTCTGCCTGAATACAAGACTACAGAGTCTCAGTTAACTAGTTACCTCAGTTAATGCAATTTCTTTTGGTAATTGAGATGAAAGGAGGAGGTAATTCAAAAGTGTACTTCAAAGCTATAGCATCAGGACTATGTTTAGGTGTCCTGAAATTGCTGTTAAGTGTTATGCTTAACATAGCTATGCTGGACAAGTATTTTTAGTAGTTTTCTGTTGATACTACAATTCAAATTTTAGTGTGGGCAAGCCAAATAACAACATCTATTTGTTGCTGGTTGGAGTCCTTTTTTAATTCTGGCAAAAGTTTTAGTAGTGTTTCTGTGATTCTGTTAGTGTGAAGTCATTCAAGGAGCTGGCTGCATACAAGCACTGTTGGCTTTGTGATGTTTTAGTCGCAATGAAACACCCACCCAAAGGCATACTTTCTAGTAATAGTTGTGTCTGCACTTGAAATTCTGGAAGTGACCATCCTTAACAGCTTTGATAGAAGACATTTCAGGTAGTTTCCAAGGACAAGGAATTACATTGTACAGCAGAACCAGTATAGCTACAGTGTGTGTGACAGCCCATCAGTTTTATGGAGGAGAACTGTGTACTCTGGGTATTTATACTGGCTCTAAACTGAAGAACTTTCTACAACCAAGTATTATAGTAGTTGTAGAACATGTGGAGTTATTACTGTATGGCAAGCTTTACAAATGTGTAATGAACTGAACATGTAATCTCTTGCTTATGGCTGAGAGGGCACAGTAGTTTAAGTATAAATCTCTTCCTTTCCTTTGAAAGAATAGTCGGTGAAAGTTAATCTTCTCCCTCCCTTTTAGTCAAACAAATAAATACTCTGGCAAGGTCAGTTTGTCCATTCAAATAAAAGGCAGAATTAATATAATGTTGATCATACTCAAGAATCCCTCTTTGTGAGATCAGATGATGCAAAACCCAAAGTTACCAACTTTAACATGCCATTTAACTGATTTTTACTCTAAGTAATAAGAATTTTACTAAATTGCATTAAAGATATCAGTAGTCTTTGTGGTAGATAGAAAACATTTTTCAGCAAGAGAGACAATTGGAACACTCCTTTCTTGGAAGCTGGACAATTTGGGAGTGGTGGTTCTTGCAGCTCTTTTAGTGGTTTCCAAAGCAGTTTGTCAACTTGTTTGTTTAACAGAAACATTATTCTTACATGGTCTATGCAAGTACGTGGTGATACAGAAAATTATCCTGATGACAGAAAGAACAATTTGGAGCTTTGATAAATACAAACTTTTCTTTGAAAAATTTTCTATTGTCTTAGGTGTAAAAATGCAAGAAATGTTTATGGTATTGAAAAACCCCCTTTTCATTATTAATATCTCATTATTTTTAAAAGATAACTGTATGAAAACATTTTCCAAAAGTCTTTTTTTCTTCAAGGACAAAAGTGAAAAACTCCAGTCATAAGTCATTCCTGAGGAATCTCAAAATATTTCTCTATAAAGAATAGCCTTCTTGGCTCTGAATACAGTGTATTGATCTCTGCAGCAATATCAAGACTGTAGTGGAGTGTTGACAGAGACTCAAGGAAAGAGGAAGCAATATGTTTAGCCACATCTACAATTCAACTCAATCAAGAACATTCGGAACTAGGAAGGGTAGCCACAAACCACAGAACAACCATCAAGTTACAACAGCTAGAATACCTACACAAATCTTAAAAATGGAAATTATAGCTCCTATGGCAGTTAATAAAGTCTGCCCTCTGATTAATCAGTGGAATGTATGACAACAGAACAGTTCAGATATTTTCAATGTGTCATCTCTATCTCTGATACACTGATAGAGATATCAATCTCTTTGTCTGCAAGATCATACTAGGTCTGTGCTAAAATTATTTGAATATATGGAAAAAGATTTATCTTTTGTGTCTTTTGTATGAAAAGAATGTGTTCAAGACCTCTTAGCTTTTGGCCTCTGTATTGGGTTTATGTGGGGTTTGGCAGTGGGAGTGCTGCAGGGGTTGGCCTCAGTGAGAACCTTCCCCTGTGTCTGAGGGAGCGAGTGCCAGGTGGCTCTGAGATGGACCTGCCCAAGGCCATCAGAGACAGTGGCAGCACCTCCGGGGTAACACAGATTCAAGAAGGGAGATGGAACTGTGCAATAGCAACAGCGGCCCGAGAGAGGAGTGAGAAGATGAGAGAGAAGAAGCTCTGCAGACACCAGGGCCAGTGAAGAAGAAGGGGCAGGAGGTGCACCAGTCATTGGAGAAGAGTTCTCCTGCAGCCCGTAGTGAAGACCATGGTGAGACAGCTGTATCCCATGGAGGTCTATTGTGGATCGGAGGATCCCACGCTGGAGTATGTGGATGCCCAAAAGAGGCTGTAATCCCCATGGGAAGCCCACAATAGAGCAGGTTCTGGCTGAACCTATGGACTCATGGACAGAGGAGCCCACACTGGAGCAGATTTGCAGGACTTGTGACCCCGTGGAGAATCCAGGCTGGAGCCATGGACAACCCAGTGATTCCTGAAATACTACACCCAGTGGGAGGGAACCATACCGGGCAGTTCAAGACCTGCAGTCTGTGGGATGATTAATGGTAGAGAAGTTCATGAAGGACTGTCTCCCATGGGAGGGACTCCCACACTGGAGTAGGGGAAGAGTGTGATGAGGAAGAAGTGGCAAAGCAATATGCATTGAACTGACTGCAGACCCATTCCCTGCTCCCCTGTGCTGCTGAAGGGTAAGAGGTAGAAAAAATCAGAGTGAAGTTGAGCGCAATACTTAGGGAGAGGTGAGGGGAAGATGTCTTTAGTTTTGTTCTTATTTCTTATTATCCTGCTGTCATCTGATTGGCAATAAATTAAATTAATCTCCCCAGGCTGAGTCTGTTTTATCTATGGGAATGGGTGAATGATCTTTCCCTGCCTATACCTTGACCCACAAGTCTTTCATCTTATTTTCTTCCCCTCCATCAAGTGAGGAGGGGCAATGATAGAGCAGCTATGGTGGCTACCTGGCAGCTAAGATCAACCACTGCAACCTCTATCTTTCTCATGTGTAAACCATGGCATATCCCATAAATATTTAAGCTGTTTTTTCTTTGGTGTGAGGGAGGAAAATTGAGCACTGATGAGTCACTCGTATTTCCAGTACACTTCCAGGCAATCTGACCTATGCAAGGTTCTGCAGGGTTTATGTCATTGCACTATATGTTAGCTGAGATGAGTCTAACAGACTATTGTAAGCACAGCCAACACTGTCCAAGGTCACAGTTTGGATTGTAAAATTTCTAAATACTTTTCTCTAAAAAGCCAAGGATATATTGAGTAATGGACCTAAATGGCTCAATTACATGATTACAGGGTAAGCGTGATATTTCTAGCCAGTACTCAAGAGGTCTTAGCTCAAACCTGGTAAATTTAATGTATTAATGGGACGAAAATCTGCACTGATCTAAGAAAGCATCAGGATTTGTTTGTAATGTTTGTGACTTCAAAGCTGTCTTACCAGACAATGAATTTGATGTCAATCAAGACGATACCTTCAGGAAATGACAGGGAATTTATCTTTTCCTGTTCCATTAATCTTTATTGTTTTCTTTATTTTGCTTACAATTCTGAGCAGTGTCAATTATAAAATATGATTTATATTTACAAGAACACTGTTACTGTTTTTTTAACCAAGCTATTATGATGTGTATCTGCCCAGCTTTCAGGTCAGAGAAGACCACAAACAATTAGTGATCTTCTTTATTATTTGTTCACCCTCTCAAAGATGTCCAATGCCTTTAAATCACTTGCTAGCCTCACCACAGAAACTAGAGGATCTCCAGCCTGTATGTAGTGTCCCTGCTATTCATCTTTACTCTTCCAAATATCCAACATACTTCTGTTAAATCTGCCTTGTATGAGTCTGTCCAGGGATCAGTCACAGCTCTGACTGCAGTAAAGACATACTTAAAGCCTTTGAGGAGGAACATCTTAGAAAATTTGGGTTTGGTTACCACAAGAGCAACAGAGTATGCTAAAATAGAGGCAGAGTTGGGACAGAAGCTAAACCAGAAAGTGAACACCAGTACTGATAGACCTTAGAACATAAAAAATACTAGACTTTTGTGATACTAAACATAGATATTTTCCTAGGCATTTGGAAATTCTGTCTCCTTGTAAAACACAAGTCAGCAGGTTAAAGTTTAAACCTTACCAACTTTTCAGCAGAAATGACTGCTGGTAGCAGTAATAGTTCAGTAGATATTTGTTCCAGCATTTTGGGATCCAGTCAGATTAGGGACAGTTCAAGACAGAGATCAACTTGCTGGGTAAAAAAGTACATGAGTGAGAAACAAAATTCTCCAGATTACTGCGGGAACACAGAACAGCACAAACTCATATTATGGAGGGAAAGGTCACAGTAATGCTGCTGATGGTGCAGGCAAGATTTCCTCCCAAGTGTTCATATCAGAGCATGTCGAGACGCCTACATCTAGGTGATCTAAGGTGTTCTCCTCTATGCAGCAGTAGAAGGCCTGACATTTAACTTAGCAAAGAAGTTCTCATCCTGATTAAACTTTTCTGGAGAAGTACTGGATAGCATCAGCTGCTGTCTATAGAGATAGCTACACCCACAGCTGCTACATACTTGAGTCTGATCCAGTTACACAGTACGGAAGAAACAGATGGTATCTTCATCTGGTTCCATCTTCAGATAAATTGCCATGTGATCCCACTGCCTGCACTGAGGAAAGCAGAACAGACCTGCTAAAAAGAAGTACAGCTCTTCTGCTTAGGAGCCTCCATGCTCCCCAACAGATGGAAAAAATCCCTCCTCAGATTCAGATGATCAGATTTTCAAGAGTAATAAAGTCTGAGAGAGATCATACAGAGCTATAATTTGTAATAGAAATGCAAGTGGTGAAGGAGGGAGAGGAGTTTTGATCAAAAGTTTGAATAATATTCAGCATTTGTAGAGAGTTGTTGTTTCTTTGACTCTTTATTACTTTCCTGTAATTGCTGGTGAATACATGGTCTGAAAGAAAATCAACCTTGCAAGTAATAGGAAGAAGTTTTAATTATTAGAAATAAATATTTTTGCCCTTAAGCAGTATCTCAAGCTCTGTAAAAATTTCACCATTTAATTATGGGCCCTTCAGAATAGAAACAATGTCCATATGATTACTTTATAAAGTAAGAGAAACATGGCCTTTTAAACTGAAATTAGAAGGTTACCTGTATCAGATGTTATGCTACTGTTCTCTAGGCTATTTAATAAGTCTTACTATTTTCAGTTCTTACATTTATGCCTCAGGCAAACAATTTAGTTCTATGAGCAATAGAATGTTCAAAGCTATTTTCTTACAGATTTATGTTCTGTATCCTCAATTCAATGTCCTAACTCACCCAGGACTCCCCAGGGTGCCATCCCATCTAGGTAAGCATAAGTATGTGCTATGACTCACCTAGAGCTATGTTAATACAGGTACATGTGTCTTAGTTGGTCAGTCAGCTGATACAAAGCATAAGCTGTACTTATAAATATGCATGTGAATGTAATTCTTTTTTGAAACTTAGAAAAAATGCATTTACCCATTGACACTTCATCAATTGAACCAGATGACCTCTTGAGGTCTAATCCAAATAATTTTGTGACTCAAACAGTTAAAATTAATTTACCTTTGTATTCTTCAGCACTTAGAATCATCCAATATGAATTATTTTGCAATTCAAGTGAAAGAATTGGCCAGCCCATTCAAGTAGGTGTGGACTGGCAGGGACATAGAGTAATGGCTGGTGATTGTGTAAGCCTTGTTTTCTCAGACACCCAGCAGCAGGGTGCAAGACTGCCATTTCAGTGTTGCTAGCTCAGGCTCTGCATCTCATATTACCAAAGCTTACTTTCAGCATCTGTTTAGTAAATTTGCTTCATACCTGACATTACTGAAATGAAACCTAATGGCTCTATAAGTTATTACACATTCTAACAGCCACCACTTTGCTTTTAACATAATATAGCGTACATATTTTAACACGATATAACATATGTAAAAGACTTACATAAAAAGCCATTTTTATTATGGTATTGTATATTTGCTTTATGACTGTGGTCTTGTTTCCTTTTGCATGGAAACTAGTCATCCATGGGAATAGCTTTTATTAAAGATTTGTCATGAGCTTGTCATTAATTACCAGCTGACACCTTTTCCAGCCAGTCTTTATTCCTAGAATTACGTCATATGACAAACACATCTTAACAGCCTTTGCTGTTGATGCAAGATCTAAAGAATTCAGAGTTGTTATTAAAGATCCTGTTGGTAATTCCTTGTCATCATACCATGGCAAGTCTTTTATATTTAATTGTATCAAAGTTCTATTCTGTATGTTTATTCCTTTTGGAGATATTCAGATTGTCATGACCATAGCTATATAAAAAAAAAAGAGACTAACAGTGGTGAAAGTGAGTGAGATATGCCTTTTATTAGATAAATATAGTTGGAGAAAAAACTTGTTTTTAAAAAATATTGTTGATTGGTACTATCAGTAGCTGCTAAATTCTATTGCTTTCCCTTTATATTGTCTACAGGAGTAGTACAGACTTTGGGTTTTTATGACGATGTAATTTTCTGTTTGTTGAATACTGAAAGATGGCCCTTTTTTTTGCTTGGTAATTCCTTGTTTGTTTAGCAACACAGAAAACTCATTTATGCATTGCATTAATCACACTGTATCTGCTTATTTAAAAATATCACTGGTTCCTCTGTAATTAACAACTGCATTTTTTGTAGTGCTTCCTGTTTTCTATAAGACTTGATGGACTTTAATCTGTTATGTATTTTGATAGTTTTCAAAGTTTTGAATTCATCTGCTGGCAGAAATGGACTGACTGAAGAACTTCACCAGTTGCAACTAATTCAAGTCAGCTACATTGCATTCTTATTTTATTCAATATGTCAGGGAAGTTTAAACATCTTGAATCAAAAATTTCTATCACCTCATCTTTTGTTTACCTTTGCTCCAGTGAGATACTGATCATTCCTTTCTGGGAATGAATGTTTCCCTGGTGATCTCATCAATAAGAGGAGACTCCCCATTTGGTGTTTTGTTTAGCACCCTTCATTTTAATTTCACAAATTGCATTTGGAATTTTCCTGAGTGATCTGAATGCTACCAAATCCACTTTATGTGACAGTGAAAATTATTTTTTACTGAAGGACCTTATTTTGAATTTGTGCAACTTCAGAAACTTCAATGCCATTTCCTTCATTGAAAGTTTACCTTCAATGTAGTTGATTTGTAACTCCTTAATACATCTATTTGAGTCCACATAATCCCTCAAATCTTCATTGTTATTACACTAATATTTTACAGAAATCACATGCGCACCTTCACTACCCTGAACTGTCTCACTGGCTTGAAAGGAATATCGTTCATTCCAAGTGGTATGGCAAATATTCCTGCTATTTCTTCTGGCATGTGTGCAGTCATAGCAGGTCTATGGGGAAGGGATCTGGGCAAAGGCTGGTATTGAAAAGGCAACCTGCAACTGGGCTATAGGTAGTGGCAACATTCTTATTTTGTTAAACAACTACCAAGCACTCGGCTCTAGTGCAATTTGACCACAGCTTTTAAGTGGCTGCCTGAACAGAACTTGGATATTGCTACTTTTATTGCAGGATCAGGAACTATGTCTGGAAGGGTCTCGACAGATCAGGTGGAACATCTGTTCTCCCAGAACATAATCAGCTGCAGATAACTCACTCCTCACCAGAAGCCCCTGCCATCACTTTCCTGATGTGTCCAACAACAGACATTTCTCGGTCTTGTAGGGTAAACTACTACACCACTGAGTTTTCTTTTTGATGGAGAGATGTTTCCTTGTGTATGACTTATTTACCTTCTTCCATTTCAATACTGGGTGAACTGCTTTGGCTTTACATTTGGCTGGAATCTGTGATAGGGAATAGTAAATTGAGAGAATGGATGCCTGGGAGCCTGGCATGTATAGAGAGTCTTTCCAAGGGAAGTGTCTACACAGGTTCATGTAATCAAAAGTGAAGACTCTGAGTTTTTGCATAAAGGACTGCCTTTCACTTCAGTAATGGGTATAGGGACTGGGAGCAGCTTCTTGCCTAGGCTGAGGGTCCTAAAGCATTAAGAGCAGGGGGGTAATCCAGGGAATGGCAGCTAAATTGTGAGAGGAAGGGTGCTAGGATGAAGGAAATAATGAAGAAACAATGGCACAGTGTTTATAGAGTCCTCTCTGAGGGATGAAGACATGATAGTGGCATCCAGTATTAATTACAAACTTTAAGCCTGTTTTACTGGAACAAAGGAGTCAGCAAGGTCAGAGGTATTTATTTGTATGACCCACTGCACATACTAAGTCATTAAAGTTTGGCCATTCAGAAACACCCAAACATCTTCAACAAGCACCCACATGTAAAATTAAAAAAACCAACAAAAAAACAAACCCAGCCAGCTCCCAGAAGTTTAAACATTTATTAACCACAAAGAACACAGAGAAAGCTGGAAAAGCAGTTGAGGGACATTTTAACCACATTTCTAACTTTTCTTCTCCATAGCTGCAGTAGTAGCTGTTAATTTTGTTTTGTATTTTATAATAATAGAAACTGTTGTATTTGGCAGCCTTTTAGGTGGTATTAAACATGGTAGGAACTATTCTTTTTGGATGAAGAAGTAGCTGGAGTTGATGTTACTACTTTTGTGGTTAAAGCCTGAATCTGCCTCCTCAATGATGAATTAGGAGATGCCCACAAAAAGAGGAAAAGGGAGAAAAAAGCCAAGTTGGAAACTATATCTTCTGTTTCTGCCTTGGCTTTCATTTACAGCTTTGTTGTTAGAGCAGACACAGTGACTTCAAGATTTGGCTTTTACGAACGTTGAGCTGTTCAAAAGCATTGTTTTACTCTGCCTGTTTTAGACTTGCATCAGTGCTGCCAAAAAGAGTGATCTAGCCAACTAAGACATAAGCTGAAAGCATAGCAAGAAGACCAGGATGAAGAAGATGTTGGGGAAGAAAAGAGGCACCAGTAAAAAGATGTGATGGCAGGAATGTAAGCTGTCTTCCAGCAGCTGCATTTGCTGAAGCTGGAGGAAGAGTCAGTATCATGCACGCACCAGGCACTGCTCTAGTCAGGGCATTTCTTAGGACTGACTAAAGAAGATACAGAGGAGTCTCAGTGGATGTACTTTTTTGCCACACAGTCTTTTCATGGTGCTTGGACCGGTACCTGGAGATCTTTCTAGCTTTAGTCTTCTCTGACTTGTGTAGATAACACTGTTTGACAGTTTGCTAAACACTGATGTTTCCTGACTATTACTTCCTATCTGAGCTTCTCTCAGAGCAAATGCCTTTGAATATCAGATAATCAGATAATCTGAGCTGCTGTTCCTATTACAGTTTGAGAGCCACTCATAACTATTTGAATACCATGATTTGCCTTGCCACTGGCTGCTTTTTTCTTTAAAGAACCACTACACTTTGATTTGAGCTGGAATGGATACAGGGTAAACATCAACTGACCCTTATTAACCATTGTCTTCCTTCCTTGGAGGGAAACATTAATTTTGTAACATATCTGTAGAATGGTTTGGGTTGGAAAGGACCTTCAAGACTATCTAGTTCCAACCTCCCTCTGCCATGGACAGAGACACTTTCCTCTAGACCAGGCTGCTTGAAATCCTGTTCACCTTTACCTTAAACATTTAAAGGGATGGGGAATCTACAGTTTCTCTGGGAAACCTGTTCCAGTGCCTCACTAATCTGGCTTTAAAAAAAAACCCAAAACAAAAAAAACGAACCAACCAACAAACAAACAAACAAAAGTCATGAAAGTTTATTTGGATTTTTTTTGTTGTATCTCTTTTAGGACCAAATGATGCCTCGCTTTCTTTTTTCCCCTGGTGTTCAGAACAGTCACTCTGGCTGGACTTCCACGCAGGATGCCAATCCCTGTGTTTCTCTTAAGCCAGCACATGTGCTACATTTAATATATTTAATTTCCCATGCTGCAGTCTACTAAGTAGTTCCCATCAGTTTGATTGCATATATTCATACCAACTGAGCTGGATTTTTGTACTTGGAGCAAATTGAGATATCTTTCTGCTCTTCAGGCCAGGGCTTTGGTAGGGGCCCAGCCTCTTCACTCTGTTGGGTTTGTAGGAAAAGCCAGATGATTTGGTTAAAAAAAAAATTGGAAAAAAAGCCAAAGACTTTTTTCAATTTTGTTAAATTTTTTTCTTTCAGCTGAAAATAGAAGATGTGTCAGTGACATTACATAGAAATGCAGTGAAAATAGGTTTTGTGCTTTTTGTTTCGTTCTCAGAAGTCAGAGGAAAATATTTTTATTGCATTTTGAAAATGAAAGTTTTGGAGTCTTTTATTTAATATAGATGTTTTTCTTGTGAAATACTGACCAGTTTCAAACTCATTTTGCTGGAATACTATTACTTGTAAAGTGCAAAGAAGCAATAGGAGCTCTTATGCCCTTGGTGTAGAAGACAAAAGGGTTTGGGGGCCCAAGAGGAATTAATTGGTGCTTAACTATGGGCTGGGGACTGTTTTGTAATTAGATTTTCCATGAAAAAGCCATGAAAGAAGCTGTTTCTCCGATTTAGACACCTGAATACATTTTACCACCTATGAACTCTGTCAACAACAGCTGCAGCAGCCTGGAGAGAAACGAAAGGTGGAGATGTAGAGGAGCAGGAGACTGCTGGGTGGGAGCCTGTGGTGATGGGTTTGTTGGAAACAGATTGGTGGCTTAGAAAAGCACTCTAAATAATTTTAGCAGACTGTAGTCAATGATGGAGGCGTGAAGCAAGTTAAGAAGAATGAAGGTTGAGAAATGGATACTCTGATGCAAATGTGTTTTCATGATGCTTCATCTCTACAGCTGTGAAACACAGAGATCCTTGGGGAGGTCACAGTAAGTGTGAAAGAGATGTGGAACACAAGAGCTTTCAGGGGCTGCAGCAAGAGGTAAATAGTTTGTTTCACTCCTTCTTTCTGTTCTACTTTCCCTGCTTTTCTTCTCTTCCTAATTTGGTTACTATTTTCTTCTTTGCTCTCTGTCTCCATCAATTGTCACTTGGCCTCCTTTGAATGCCCCAATTAAAATCTAACTACACTTTTGGGTTGAAAAAAAGGCTTTTCCCTACTACATTTTCCTTGGACAGTGTAATTTGGCTTAAAATGTTTTTCATGTATGACAAAATTGAATTGAAATTTTGACCCTATGTATTAATAGTTCCAAGTTGTCTTCCCACTGCCTTCTGAGTATATACATCATAGAGGTCATCTTCTTCCTTTAAAAATTACTACCATTTTAATCAAAGCAATAGTTTCTGCGCCTTCATCTTTGATCAGCTCTTTCCTGCATGCTTTTTACTTCCATTTCCTTCCATTTTGCAACTGGCACTCTCATTACAGGGGTTGGTTTTGATTTCTAGTTACAATTCCCAGTTCCCATGAGACATTTTGATTCCAATATAGAGCCATCTTTGTGAAAGGGGCAGCATTTAAAACTTATGTAAGGTCTTGCAATTACAACAGGGAGGAAAGTAATATTTTGAGTATATTCCGGTATTCAGCATGTACATAATTCTGTGCCTTCATCAAAGTGGTGTTTGGAGCAGCACAGATACTCTGAAATTCAGCATAATACATCTGTTAAGTCATTGAATTACTTCTTTCTTCTTTTTAACTTTTGATTGGTTTGTTTGTTTGCTTTTAAAGGAAATCAAGAATATTCTGCAGTTCATTTGTAGTATATATGTGATATAGTTTCTTTTCCAGTAGAGTAGTTTCAGTCAGTAACAAACTGATTCTACTGTTCAAACTCAAACTCAAACTCAAACAGCTTCTACTGTTCTCATTAACACTGTCAGGATGTGCATTTGTTTTGCCTTCTGGTGGGCAAAGTGAGGGAGAAGCAGGTGAGACTGAAATGTCACGCTCAAGGTAGCAGTTTGGCTGCTACAGAAGGCAGCAAGATCTGTTTCGATCACAACTGAATTACAACCTAATTTTTATTCAATGGTTTTATATAAACATAAAGCACATACATAGCATTGTGTGGATTTCATAAATCAAGTAGTTGAAAGCATTCCTAATATCAATTTCAAAAACATATACCAAAATCCCAGAAATTAAACTAATTGCAAATACATTCTAGATAATCTTCTGATTTTAGTTTCACTTCCTGTGAATCTTCCCTATTTTCTTCCCAAATTTTCTGCCTAAATATTGTTTCACTATTTTGGCATGAATATTTCATCAGTTTGGAAAGTATTTCAGGGTATTTCCACTAAAAGAAGAAAATGAAGATGCAGCAAGATTTTTTATGATGCAATTCAGGGATTTTAGAGCGCTTGAGCATATTTCTATGAGGATATTTGAACTCAAGTAAGAGAAGCAAATTTCTCTTTTCTCAGCTTTAAGTCTTTTTCCACAGCCCAAAAGCTGCTTTGATTTTGTTCATGGTTCCATTGCTGCCACTCTTTCGCTGACTGTATCTTGCTTTTTTTTATTTTTGCTGACTTGTTTGTCAGCATCTGCAGAGATTCTCTTCACTGCTATGTTTGTTAAAAACACATGTTCACTTGTGTTTGAATGCCTATACACACTCATACACACTGTTCTGCATTCAAATCAATCCCATACATCTGAACCATTTCCCACACTTGGGGAGATCTTATGGGACCCTACAGTTCAGTGGTTGCCTCACTCTCGGTGGCTTAGTCCTTGTGTGACAGAGATGCTGCTGTTTTAGCCATTGCTGAACAACAGAGTCCCTCCAAATTGTTTCATGAAATAGGCTGGATGGAAGATAACTTTTGTGCCAGCAATTTCATCAAAATGCCCACAGATCAAAGACATTCCCTGGGAACTCAGCTGATGGAGAACTAAGGAACATGTTTTATGGCAGAGTACAGAATATTTCCTATGTTAGGGAACCAAGGAGAACACAGGGGTTTAGTTCTACTACTAGGATTGCTCTTCAGTGAGCACTGGATTGTCTAAATAAATGCCACATATTTGAATGATGCTTTTTAGTAGAAATTTCAGGTCAGCTTTCCTAATTTTCTCCTTAGGTGTCTAGTGCATTTGATAATTGTTTTTATTACTTAATTCTGAAGCTTTGTTGAACTACAGGCAGATAGTGCTTAAGGATAGAATTAGCACCCAGGCTGCCAGTGTGCTACTAGTTTACAGGGACATGTAGATGGTCACAGTGTGTTGAGACCAAGTGCAGCATTACCTTAAAGTTTACTGCAGGTAGTTCTGCTCTGGTAGACTCTCTGCACTATTTAAGGTTTTAAGAGTCAAAATCTACTCTGTTAGTTTTTCAATTTTGTTTGCTGATGGAATTTTTAATTTTACAAGGTTTGTAGGTTCTTCTCTTCTGAAACTCTTATCTACCAGCCTTTATTTATGACACACATTTGAATTGTGTATAGCGAAGTTTCCTTCCTTAGCACAGAACACTCCTTATGGCTGGATTTATGTTTTCCTCTGGCTCTCATATGAAGAAGTGTTTTTGCACTGCATGTTATAAGATAGCTTGAAACTGCTTAGACAAGCAGTTATTTATCTATTTTATTTCCGGAGATTTAGCAATAAATATAAAATGCATTCTAATCCTTGGAGCAAGTCTTCTTTTTGGTAATCAGTTCTAATTAAGTTATACCAGTAAAATAATCTGTTCCCTTGTGGCGTTGCTTACCATGGAAAAGACAAAGTTATACTTTCCATGTAATGATATTATCTATCATGAGTAGGGACCTTGTATTTTATGTATTTATTTTTTAATTTTTTTTTTTAATACTGAAAAATGTATTCTAGAGTTTTGGTTTTCTAATCAAACTCAGAAACCTCTGAGGCAGTGAGATTTATTTTATGCCCTGTGTCACAATTTTGTGTTGTCATTGTTGATATGACAACATGATGATATGAAGTTTAGATGGATATTAAGAAAAAGTTTCTTCATCAACAGGGCTGTCAAGCATGTGAACAGGCTGCCCAGGGAAGTGGCTGAGTCACCATCCCTAGAGGTCTTTGAAAGATGTGTAGATGTGGTACTTAGGGACATGGTTTAATGGTGGGCTTGCCAGTGCTGGGTTAATAGTTGGACTCAATGATTTTAAGGGTCTTTTCCAGCCTAAATGATTCTATGATTTCCAAACTGTGTTTTTCTAGATTGTTATTTAGGACAAGACTAATCTGACCTATTTGTGCGTATGGAAAACAGGAAAAGTTTTTGGATTGCCTTTGTTGCCCTCGGTTGTTACTACCAGCAGAGTGGAGTATGAAGTGTGAGCAGATGCAAGTAAAGCAGTGGAGGGGGCAAAGCTACTAGTATAATGTACTGCAGACCTCCTGTGAGGTCACTGCTTTCTATTACAACCTGCTTCTCTGACAGCTGGTGCTCAAGCATTAGCTCCACCCTGGTGAGGTGCCAGGCTATGTCACAGTAAAGCAGCATGCTTGTAAGAATACTTTTCTTTGCCAGAGTGGTGCAAGAAAGTGAAGAGAAAAATTAGAGTACTATTGCTCTCTGATGATGTGATTCTTTTGATGAAAATATTAGTTACATACTACTCCTATTGTGTAAATTGTATCAGGGTCAGAACTGTCCTTTGCCTCCTGGAAAAAGAACTCCTCAGAAACTAAGATGGAAAGAGATTTTTTTCCTAAGAGTAATTTTCCAATGGTGGCATCTGGTTCATGCTTTCTTAGCAAAGTAAACTGTGCTCTGCACAAATCTTGGTTATGTTGATCTAAGGCCTCCAGGGTTTTGACCTGTCCCCAGCAGAGAAGAGTGGCATTTATATGAAGTATTCCAACTGCCTCTGTCCTTCAGTCTGTTCCACTTCTCACTGTGGCATAGCCATCGCGTCTCTTCTGTCCTTTCAGTAGGAGTAATGATGAAGATGAGACAGGTCACTATAGCAGCCCTTTACTGACTATAAATTTCTATACAGGGACAATTGTTCTGTAAAAAGTGATTCTTCCTGGAACCATACAAACCCAGATGTTGCAATGGCAGAGAAGCATATGCTCGTGAGGAATGAGACAGCACTGTGGATTATCATAATTTGTTTTCCACTAGTGCTCTCAAAAAGAAAGATTAAATGCTGAAATACATGAGTGAACTCAATGGAGAATTAGGATATTATTGGCATTGGCTCTGTAGTCATTATACTGTGGAACAGAAGGGTGTGGGGATGTGAGGACAAATAACTAAGAACAAAATTTCCTAGCTGAATTATGGTAGTTCCTTGTAGGGAGTATTGTCTGGTTCTCCCACCAAACTCAGGGAATCCAAAATTGTTTCCATCATGCCAACTTCAGAATGATTATTTAATTGTGTCAGAGTCTTAAAATGGACCATCCTGACAGGATGCTTCAGCTGACACAGATGGCTTAGAACATACTCCGTTTGCTAAGGTAAAATCTAAACCATCTAACTTTGATTGGAAAGTTGGAATGCATCTTCAGACAAACAGTATAAGAAAAAAGCCCTTGGTACTTATTCTCAACTTTTTCTGTAGTGTTTTAAAATATATTTGCTACATTTTCTGAAGATTCCAAAGTCTTCAGTCAGGATCAGCAACAGGCATTACCGCAAAAGATAGCAAACCAGCCCTGAATTCTCTTACTGAACTCCCAGTGCTTCAAGGCTGTTTGTACAGGCAGATATTCGTGCCAGCAGTAAGATTCTTGCAGGACTGTGTCCTCAGACAAGAAGTAATATATCAAACAGAATAAAAAGAACCTCTGAAACATAAATGATCTTGCCATACATTTGTTTCTATTGTTAATATAGATGAGGATGTTCATAGCATCTAAAGGACTACATTTTTGGCTTCAGCACAACAAGCTGTTTTATGTATGAGCTGTATGTAATTATATTGAAAACAAACTTTGCTTCAAGAACATTTTTGGCTCCACTCTGCAATAACACAAAGGGCCTTTGTTATGCTCTCATCAGAGTTATTTATGGATTGCAAAGGACTTACTAAAGGACAGTTTCATCTGATGGTATTCATCCACTGACCCAAATTTAAATGTAGTGACTTACATTCATATTAATCATAATTACTAATATGATCAACCAGACAAAGACTTCTGAAACTAGAAATGGGATTGCTCTACAGATTCAGACCTGGAACAGCAATACGGAGTGGTGTTTCAGATCCAAGGCTTTGAATGTGCCAGAATGGAAAATGCAACAAAAGGCTTTGCATAATTCACATCAATTATAATCATCTTCACTTGAACTGAAAATGAAGCTCTTGGTCTCTTAAATGGAGGGGGGGGGGAGGGGAAGAGAGGGAGCTAAGTGGCTCTTGGGGAAAAAGAATTCCAGAGCAAACTCAGTTTGTGAACATCTGCCAGAAGCCCCTATAGGACAATATAAAGCTAGGTGAGGGCACTGTGCTTTCCTCTGACTTGCCTAAACAGCCATTACAGTAAAGGATTACTTTCAGAAATCCTACTTTCCCCAGATTTTTCCTGCCTGACCTGCAGGACTTGGGAAGCATCCAATGACAACTTTCTGTTCGGCTTCAAACTCAGCACGACCATGGACAAGCTCTTTAGGGCCATGGTCAGACCACTTGCTGTCAGCACAAACCTTGGTTTTGCAAGTGCTGTGGCATCTAGCTTTAAGAGTGTGCCACTCAGCAATTCACAGCACTATTTATACAAGACTGGAAGATCCAGCTTCCAGAGGCACCAGTGGACAGAGTATTTATGACAGTGAAGTAAACTTACATGAGCCAGTCTGAATGCTGCCCCTGTCCATTCTTTTGCTTTGGACTCCCAGATGTAAAATAGATAGTCAGGGTTTTTTTACCTCACTAGGTTCCTGTAAAATTAAAGACTTTAAAAGAATATGAATCATTGAGATATTGCAAGAAGGGAGGTTATATAAATGTAATCTAATTATATAAGCTTCTTCAGATGAATTGCATTTTCATTACCATAGCCTTCTGCTACGTCCTTGTTGTTTATTCATACTATTAGTGGTTGTAGAGACTAGATGTAATTTCAGATGATGAATCCCAGTCCTATTTTCTTTGCCCAATGAACAATTTTTTGGAGTCATGCAAAACTGCTGGGTCACATTGATTTAATCCATAGTTTTGAAAACTGGGTGCTTCCAAACGTCAGGGCCAGTTTTCTGAAATGCAAAATTTCTTTACTGTAACATCTTTCCTCTTGAATTTTCCAGATCTACTGTGACCTATAGGTAACATTTAACTCAAAGTTTGTTGTCACCCTACAGGAATGACAACAGACACTATTTGGATGGAAGGAAGTACTTGTAAGCTCAGGAAACAAGCAGAAAAAATTGACATTATCACTGAGACATTGTTTACAAACTATTCCTGGGCATCAGACTCTTCTTTAGTATTAACCAAATAGTTAACTATAATAATTAAATGTTAATTTATTCTTAACCACCAGGATCAGATTCTAAGCAGGTTCTCCTTGTTCTGCACGTTCAATGACATTGTTCCGTTGTTTCCTTTAGAAACCGCTGAGGGGCAGCAGGTTCTCACATGGAAACGGGCTTTCGTGTGTAAGGAAATCTGGAGCTGTGAGTACTGTATGTTTGATTATTTTAATGAATTCCATGCATCAGGTCACTGATGAAGGTTATAACAAAAGTTTCAGTGTGTGCTCTGGTAAATGAATGTGATTTTTGCTTGTTTATGGAATCTTGATGTATTTTTTCTGTATGAGAAAGCCTGAAGAATGTCCTACGAGTGTCTGCAAAGCCTCGTTTATGGCTGTAGGATGCCTGTAGGATTGAATTAATGGGTAAGTCTGTCACATGCACAACACACATTTAGGCACTACTTTTAGAAAGGAGGACAGGATATTAGGACAAAAGAATGAGAAGAGCTTTGATTTATTAGTTAGATTTATTACAACTAACAAGCTGACTAATGGAATAGGCTATGTTACTCAGAAATCTCTGTATGCTTCAGACACATAACTAACCAGATGCCCTATGGAAACAGATCCTGCTCCAGTCAGACTATTAAGCTTATGCTTAATAAGCTTAATACAGTAAAGACATATCCAATAGTGAATGTAGTCCATTCTTCTAGTACCTCTGCTTTAGCTAGCTGCCTTCTGTGACTGTGTGTTGGCTTTGATCCTGGCTACTCGGATGTGTGACAGGGATTTACACTGGCCCAGAGGTCTGGAGTGAAGCACTTTGGTCTGTCAGCATTGGATGCTCACCTGTGTGATCTGCCCAAGTGCTAATAACCCAAGGGAATAGTGATTTAGACCCATAATTTTTTTCCACATATAATAGTGAGAACAGAATAGCTAATTAGGTTTGCAGAGGACTTCTGCATAGCTTATGCATGAAGATTTGAACCAAGGGCCAAATCTTTTTTCAGCCAAATAATTTTCTGCATGCACTTCAAAAAATTCTAGCAGTTACTATTTGGACATACTCCTACATCCTTTCTGTCTTCAGCTAAGGACAACTTCCAGACACAGCTTTTCAGTAATACCTCAGGACACTCTAAGCTAAGTATTCTGGTAAAAATTACAAGTAAAAATCAGAAGTCTGACTTGCTATGCTGTTACTCCTTGGGCAATTTGTAACAATTCTGTCAAGCATTAAAGTAAAGCATGAACAGATTCTTTAATTTAATTCTTTACTTTCATACTCCTATGCAGCTGTTCTTCCATATGACAGAACTGATAAGCTATTTTAATTTTCTAGCCAAAGTTAACTGGCTGTCCTGGCCACGCTCTCACACCTTTGCAATGTTTTATATTCCCACATGTGGGAAGAAGCTGACGGGTAAGTCAGGTGTGCCATTAAGATACACAAAGATTGCTTCATTTCTAAGCAAAACAACTAATCCTGTTTGTGGCCCTTTGTGCCATGGTATCATTGTGAACTGAATGGAGCATGTACAGCTTCAGGTCTGAAAAAAAACCCCCAGCAAATTGTCTTTCAGGTCAATGGTGCAAATACTAATTATCTTTAGGAGTCCTGTCTGCCTAGAAGAACCAGCAGAACCAGTCACGTTAAACATAGGTGTAGCAGTAGGAAGGTAGGGTGGAATAATGATATGTCTGAGACCAGAATTCTCATATGCATAGAAGCATTAGGAAAGGCAGTAGAAAGTTTAAAGAATACAGCCTCAATTTGCTGTTCAGTTATGGGGCAGTCTTGCCAACATAACAGAGAGAAAGCTTTCAAGGTCTACACCTACAGAAAGCAGTGGCTGTAGAGGACATGGCTCTTCATGCCTATCACATCTAAATTCTGCCGGGTTGTGTGGTAGATGCCGTGCTGTACATCATTCAAGACTGCACACCGTGCCTCTTTGCCTCTGTCCTGTCCCTGTTCCAACTTTTCTGTCCTTTGTCTCATTCTTTATAATTTAAAATGCGACACTGTATGCCATTTGATTTTTTTTTTAAGATGAGAGCAGTACTGGCTATTTTCAAGGAAAAGTTGAGTCCAGTCAGTCCTTTTATTGAGGAAGAAAAATAAGACTTCAATGTTGCACAACTGGGGACTTAATTAGCTTTTACAGTTCTTGTTAAGAAGACACTTCCTTTGTAATTGAGCCTGTTCTTAAGTTAAATGGGAATTAACAGATCTGAGAAGCCACTGGAGAGCCCCTCTCCCGGGTGCTGTAGCCGTGCACAGAGCCACCTGGAGGCAGTGTTTGCACAGGTTGCTTCAGGCCTGCGCGTGTAAAGTACAATTTCCAGAGATTTCGTCATACAGAAAAAATCTGAGAAAAATTTATATACAGGGAAGCATGCTTTTTTAAAAAGCCTTTTCCTTCATAGGATACATCTTTGATTTTCCATGGATCTTTGCTCCTGTGAAGAGTGTTTTTACAAAAACCTTTGTAGGAAGAGCTAGCAGGATCTGACATAATTGAAAAGAACATGCAAAATTTTCTGCATGGGGCCGAAAAACACTGCTGCTTGACCTTAAGTACGGTAGAGTCTTTTTATTCTTGTTTTTATTTTCCTCGGGTAGAACTGTCCTATTTTTTGTTTGTTTGTTTGATTGATTGGCTGACTAATTATAAATAAAAACAGAACATCGAGCTTCCTTCTCATGTTACAGTTCCACTTGATCTCTTTTTTAAACGATACAGAAACAATAACATGCAAATGTTTGCAAACGACTGCTATAAAACACTCTTGAACCACCCAGTGACAACTGGTAATGCTTGTAAAGCTTAGTTTGATTGACACATGTTTGCTGTTGCTTTGTTAATTGTAAGTCATACTTCTCCCTATTCCAAGCATACATTTCTCAATCTGCTTTGAAATTCATACTCTCCATTCTGATTGCGTCAAGTCCTATTACCAAAATCCATTTTTCTTTTCAGATTTACAACTTTACTAGACATAGAAGCTCTGAGGTGAGGTTTACCAAAATATATGGAAAGTCCATCTTCAGATTCCTAATGTTGGGATGCAATTGTCTATCTCAGGAGTTCTACATGAAGAGGTACACACCATTGACAAAATTCAGAATCACGATTTCATAACATTTATGACCAATACCATCTGTCTGAATAAAGTGCAACATAAGAAAAAGGTAACGAAGAACTTTGTAACAAAGCAAGCTGCTGAAATAATACATTTTACCATAGTATTCTGCCCATCCTATTTTACTGGTTCCCATACTTAATTTAATGCAGGATTAACGTAGCTTAGTTTATGTCCAGTATTTTAAGAAGTGAATGGAGCAGAACAAGATAGATACATGAATCCACTTCTTCTGATGTTAAGATTTAAAAAATGTCACTGAATCTGCTGTTGCATTTGTGAATAAAGTTGAAAGATAAGGCAGAGCCACAAACTGCTTTAGGAAGAAATTTGCGGTACCCAAAGATGTCAGATTTAGTAGGATTCTTAGAAAACTTTCTTTTCAAAAGAGCAGGGGGGGAAAAAGCTGCGTTTTCTGCAAAAAACTGTGCATTTTGTTACTAACTCCCAAATTTCATTCTTTACAACACCCTCCTTGCATTTCTGTGGTTTACAGATAAATCAGATGAACACCTAACCACTACACCAAACAGCAGTTTTTCAGGCCTCTTTTTGCATGAGGGTCTTAGTCAGAGCTGACTAAATATGTAGCCATCTTCTCATGTGTAGTGCAGATAGCTCATAGTTTCTGAAGCTTATGGTTTGGTCAGGTCCCTCTTGTCCTGACATTGTGTCATGAGAAAGATTTATTCTTTAGATTCAGGAAAATCAAAGACTTTAGATTTTCGTTTCTGGATCTGAACTTCTGAGGTTCACATCACTTCACTTCTGCTCACAGGTAAAAAAGCATAGGACATAGAAAGCCCTGGATAAAGATCTGATAAAGGTGATTTCTGGGTATATGATGAATCACAGACTCAGAGGGAAGAATGAATGAGCAGGGTCTGTTTGATTGAGAGATAAACAAGGAATGTATGTAAATCTTCAAATGTATAACCGACTTTAGCAAAGGATGAAATTCTTTGTGTCTTCATGTCTCTAATGAGCTGTAAAGAAATAATGGAGAAAAACAATAAAAATAATAAAGAAAGAATAATTTCCATCAAGGAATATTCAAATTAGGAAAATTTTGTTAAAAGTTAAGTAACCAGACATGATCCCTGTGGGTCCCTTCCAACTCCAAATATTTTGTGTTCTGTGACTGTAGACACTGAACTAACCTGGCATTGTTATGGAAGATACATCATTAGGTTTATTTCCAAACCTTTTCCTACAAATAAATGCACCTTAGGGTATTAAACACAGGAGCTAGCCTTCTAAAGCACCTTCCACTTCCTATTTAAGTTTTCAGCAGGCCTTCCAGGGTAACAAATTTCCTAGGACTGTGCTGTCAGCCTTTCTTATTTCCTTAACAAGTTATGTGATTAATCATTAGAAATCTATGGAAATCCAACAGTTTCCTTCTGCCTAGGATGTTACACAGAAAGAAATGGGAAAGCAAGCTTGGTAGCTTGGTTGGCTTTGCTGGTTGGTGTTTTTTGGGTTTGGAGGTTTTTTTGGGTTTGGAGGTTTTTTTGATGCAGGGGCTGTTGGATTTTTTTTGGAGAGGTTGGGTTTTTTTCATAAAATGGTTTTTTTTAGTGATCAATAAAGCACCCTGAAGTTGTTTCCATCCCACTGGCAATTCCTTTATAAGGCCAGCCTGTGATATGAATAAAACAGGGAATGTTTGTTTCAACCCCCCCTTGGGCCACCTCTCATTTTCCATGTCTTCAAATGGCCTTTAAATATTTCTCATCATAATGTGTTATAATTCATCCTTTTCAAACTGGGTATCAAAAATCCAAAGTCGTATCTTCAAAAATAGCAGGTTCTTCAGTACTCTGTGTTGTGAAGCCATTAATTTCAATAGGAATTTTTGCATAATATGACAGTTTCCAAAAAATCAGCCCAGCTACTTATATCATTAGTATATGATGGTTAAGCTGCATTCTATGCTACAAGAAGTCCCTAAACAGGTAATGATTGTTCAAAACACTTTACTGGCTGTAGTCTTTTTTTAAAGCCACCTTAATGCTACATGCATTTTGGTGATAATCAAAGGTCTGGCATTCCTGTTTTACAGATTTTGCCATATTCCACTCGGCAGAGGTAATGCTGAGAAGCATTTAGGAAGGAAAGGAGTTTATAAAGCATATATACTTACATAGATGCTTTCTAAATAGTCTGCATTTTTAAATATCTACTTTCCTGGTTTGTCTTGGCTTTCAGGCAAGATTTCTAGCTAGTAAGTATTTTAATACATTATAAGCCTGGGAAGGGAGGCTTATACTTCTCTGCCAATAACAGTCTGAAAAGGATACTTGAAGTTTCTCATTGAAGTGTTGCATATGTGTTTCCTGAACTGCAGAATAACAGCATGGATAGAAATAAGGAAATAAACTTATACATAAGAAGTAGTCAAAATAAATCTTCCAACACTAACTGTGAGAATGAGATTACCATAAAGGTAGTTGCCTTAATGTAGGATGCGTGGAAATTCATTCTAGAATGAATGCTATTTCACATAAATAAATGATGGAAAAGTGTCCTTTACAAGTTCCAAATACAGTGTTACCCTTCGTATGAAAACCCTTCCTATGAAAACCCTTCTCAACAATTCAGTGTACAAATTCCCTGGGTTTTCTTAACTTAAATGGATTGATCTATTTTGTAATAGAGTTTTTCTTTAGTTGAAACTAAGATTGTAGAGTGAATCAATTAGCTTTAAAAAAAAAAGGCATGTTGTACTACTCTTTTAAACAGGAGTTATATCTTAGAAACCTACAGGGGTTTTGCTGTTTTAAGAAAACCAAGTAATTAAAGTGAGATTTCCAGAAATCAGCTGGGTCATTTGAAAATTAATTTTTTACTTGAGACACAATATTCTTTTCGAGGTCTTACAATTTAATGTGTGAAAATAATACAATACTATTTCATTATATTATTTTTAATTTATTTCACTGTTTTTTAAAATTGCAGAGTAATTTCTTAAGCCTTTTAATCCCCAGAAGAGTACATCTTGTGTACATGGTACCTTAAGAAAAAACCTGAGTTATCTGCCTGCCATTTTTCTCTTCTAAAAGTTCTCTGAACCCATCCCCCTGCATATAAGAAATTCCTGCAAGATCTCATTTTCCATAGGTTTTGATTGCAATTATAAGATGTATTTTTCAGTTTACTTTTATTCTCTTGAAACCAAGAAAGTGACAGCAAATAGTGGGCAGTTTGTGTGTTCCTGCACTAGTTCTCAATAAATCTTGGGGTCTGAAAAAGCTCCTATAATACCAAACTGAGAACAGACTTGGGAATTGAAGTCCATTGACACTGTATTTATAGACAGCTTTTTCTTTTTTCACAGGTGAGTTGAGCCAATTATTTCTTTCCAGATATTTCTGTGTCTACCCAATTACTGGCATCTACCTCACAGAAGCTCAGTTATTAGGAGAATCCAAAATTACTTTTGACCGTGTGTTCCCTAAACTATTTGTCCAGAGAAAGATTTTATTATCAAAGTTAGAATGTTTACTATGTAATCACATTCTTTCTGCATTTTGTCTCTTTCATTACATTTTAACAAATCAACACAGTACTCATCTTCACAGATTTTCTTGTGAAGCATGAGATGGTCTGTAGATAAATCATTTTAAGATTTATACAACTGCAGTGGATTAGAACTTCTTTTTCTGGAAGAGCTCCTTCAGCTGTTGTTCAGTTGTTGCTTCTTTCTGTTGCATCAGCTCCTTGGTTCCTTTGGTCACTCCCCAGCCATCTGGCTTTGACATGGAAGGACAATATGGCCTGCCTGAAGCAGGCTTCAGATTCTCCCAGTACTCTTTTCTTGCCCTAAATGAAAAAAAAAAAACCCAAAAAGGAAATTCAGGTTTTTTTTCCAGCTCCTCATAATATTGAAGGAAACGTGCTTAAATGACAATTGCAAAGGGTCATCTAACTTGTAAAGATTGACATTATATTTAGATACAGAAGTATGAATCAAAGTATGCAATTAAATGCTACATGCTTTAAAAGTATCTTTAAAAGTATCTTTCCATCTTTGAAATGAACACTGTAAGCCAGCCACCAATAGGAGCTGATTTACAATACTCTGTCAGCTTTTCCTTTTCATTTTCATGAATTACAGGACCTCCTCGACTTCTCCTTCACCCCTTTCCCTGCCCCGAGGTCAGCTTTAATTCTTTGAAATTATTAAACACAAAACATATCCTTCTAAACCTAGAATGTTTACAGTGATATTTAGATGCCTCTATCAGCTAAGCCAGTGTGCCCTGTAGAGCAATGTAAGCCTTGCAAAAGCTGTGCTGGTTCCCAGGTCAGATAGACGTACCTTGCTCTGACCCAGGGTTTGGTGTGCATGCTCAGGTTATCACCCCAGCTACCGTGTTTCTCAGAAGCTTCTGGCAAAAATCCTCTTTCAGGAGCCAGCTCCTCAGCTATTGCTCGGATGTGATATGGCTCGAATCCACAGCAGCCTCCAATGTAACGTATTCCTAAGTCGTAGGCCTTTCGTGCATATTTTTGAATGTCCCATCTACTTGCAATTCTTGGCTCCAGAGCTGCAAAGACATTCATATTTTAAGTTTCCACCATGGTCCATTCCATTTTTATCCATTTTTTTGGTAAGAAATCATGTTGTTGAAACACTTGCACACTGTTTGCAGAAGTGGTTGTAGATGCAGATGTACATGCTTGAACTGTCTGACCTAGAATCAGTGATTCAAACTTTCAGAAGGCTGGCTTTCAGATTCGGCAGTGCTCTGCTGACCTGGGCTTGTAAACATTTTTGACTTTGCAAAACAGCACCTAGTATCTTCTGAGGCTGATCACATGCTTCCCATTCTGCAGAGTTCATAGCTGAAGAATTGCAATACTTTCAATGTTATGGCTGTGTTATATTTCCTAATAGTATTTCCTAATAAACAATCAATGCCTGGGAAAACTGATTACCACACACTAATCTGTGAAAGGAGACGGTATCAGCCTGCCTGCATAGGAATAATCCTGCTCATTATTCCTCAGAAATGCTTATTACACTTTTTCCCATGATCAGATACTAGCAGCCAGTGGTTTCAGCTGGAATCTGTAGCTGTTTCTTAGCCCATCCCTTAGTTATAATCCCAGTTATGAGCAGCTTGCTGCCTCAAACCATCTGACTCCTTGTGGAAAGTTCTGTGTAAGCTGTGTAAGCTAGAATGCCATCTTTATTTTGAACCCTTCTCTCTGTTGCAGGTTGTGTTGAGCATTGTGATGGAATAGCAAGAGCCGAGGGAGTAGACTTGTGGAAGGAAAGGAGTAAAAAGTGAAAAGACCAAGGAAAAGCACTCCTCAAAGAGCTGGAGACATAAGAGTGGTATAACTGGAAAGAAAAGAACAGGGAGTGAAGAAGAATTTTTAAGAAATAAAAGTACAGAAATAAAAGAATAAAAATCCTCCCACTTCTTAATGTACATGCATATCTTCAAGACGTGAACCAGCATGGTTATCAGGCAAGTGCAGCATCATGTCCGTGCTGAACTGAACACTCTGCTGGGCAAAGAAGCTGTGGTTGAGTAGTAAGGCACCAGCAACACAAAGGAGAGGTAGGATTGAAGAATGTCCCTATGTCCTGACACAAAAATGCCTAATGCAAGAAGCTGATACAAAGCAGATATACTTTAAGTCCATTGTGTAGTTAAAAATCAGGTTCGCAAGTTAAAAAGCAGAAGGAAGACAATGAAATATTCTTACACAGAAAATTATTAGTCTCAGGGGGAAAGACAGGACAAAGGAAAACTAGGTGGACTAATATTACATGGAAAACTTGGATTAAGCATTTTAGAAAGCTGTTCAAATAAAAACAAGCTTTTGTACAGTGCTGCAGGTATGATAGAAAGCATCAGAAGCACAAATGCATTATTTCCTTTTCTTTCATATATCATTAAAAAGCTAATGCAAAATTTATACAAATGATCAACAGTAAGAATGCATCATGGTGCACTCAATTTACACCTGTAGAAGCAACTAAACTTCAGGGGAACAGTATAAATTGTTTCCCTGTCTTTTCCACCACCCTGTCACAACCCATGTGACCTGATGAGATGAATTAATCTCATGGCAGATGAAGTGGCTAAGCCACTGTCCATCATATTTGAAAACTTGTGACAGTCCAGTGAAATTCCTAGTGACTGGAGAAGAGGAAACATAACTAATACTTTTAAAAAGGAAAAAAGGGAAAGCCAGAGAAATACAGACCAGTCAGTCTTACAATGCCCAGAAAAACCATGGATCAAATCCCCTGAAAACTGTACTAAGGCACACGGAAAATAAGGATGTGATTGGTGAGAGCCAGCGTGACTTTACTGAGGGCAAATCCTGCCTACAAATTTGGTGGCCTCCTATGATGGGGTTACAGCGTTGGCGGAGAAGGGAAGAGCGACAAACGTCACCTTCCTGGACTTCTGCAAAGTATTTGATAGAACATCCTTGTCTCTAAAGTGGAGAGACACCTTCCCAAAATTGACTAATATTTTATTTTTCCATGTCTGTCAATGCAATACTTCTCTTGGCTTTAATCAGAATTAAATCTCTCTAACTCAACAGTTTTTGATGAGAAAAATTGTAACCTGCTGCTAGATTTGCCCCTCAGTATATCTACCCTTGAGATAATTTGGTATGCTTTCACTGACTGGGACATTTCTTTCCAAAACATTGTACTTATTTAACTGGTAACATCTCAGAGAAATTGCAGTAACATGGAAGAGAAAACATAGAAAAATAGAAAAGGTTCTACAGAAAAATAACTTCTGGCACCTAATTGCTGGAGTTTGTCAATACAACATACCTAATGCCTTCCTAGAAACTTAAATTTTGTTGCCCTGTACAGAGTTTATGTACTCTTCGGATATCTAAGTATCTCTTCGTTATTGCCTTCATGAAAACCAAATAATTTTGTCGGTTTAACAATGATTTACCAAACAGATTATCTGCTGTCAAGCAATCAATTGCTACTTCTGGGTTTTGACAACACTCACAGAGCCAGTCTTCACCAATTAATTATTCATGGAAATTCTGAATGCTGAGATGTCATACAGATTGCTTATAGCACATAAGCCAAGAACCATAACAAACCAGAGTGAATCCTTCCATTCACTTGATTGCTTACTGCATCTGCTTGATTTTTTTTCTGCTTGCAATCAGAGGAACTATATGAAGGAATGAATAGGATAAATGAGTTCCTAACACTTTTAAACATTTTAGATATTTTCAGGACTCAGACATGTTATTACCATTTAATGAATGCCTCAGGCTTAAGCCTTATTCTCTTTCCTTCATTTATGTAAAGTGAGGAATTTAAAGAAAAACAACGAGCTTCCTGAAAATCACATCTACTTCTCAATTTTTTTGCTGCAAATTCAAATTGTGAATGTTTTAATACCATTTATTCTGATCTTGAAAAGAAGGGTGTATGGTATCTGAAAAAGAAAGAACTTTCTAATCAGCGTTCAAATATTTAAGCTGATTTTGCCCTTATGTTAAAGGGCTCCTTTACATCTCATGTGAAAATAAGCCCTAAATACACAAGCTTTATATACATATTAAGTGGCTTAATCTTTCAGTTTTTGTAGAGTTTCTCCTGAGCATACATGTTATAGCCTTCTTCTCCAAACTGCTAATTTGTTAGCACCCTTTCTGGTGTCTCTCTAATGTCACATACATGAGACAATCACACTTACAAGACTGAAATAATATGAATGCAATACTAATGCTCCTGTACCTGTTGTACTGCACTGTACATTGAATCCTTACACAGGTAAACATAGGCCTTGTGGGATAGATGTCACAACCCAGAATAATGAGGGGTTTTTAGTACTTTTGTTGCTGTTCTTTGGACTTTTACAGCTGTCCTGAACAAGGTTGTATAGCATGAGGAAGAATATTTTTAAAATTAATTTAGACTGTGGCATTTCAACTCTTTTTATCATAATTACACATTGAGTCATACGTTGCGGTAGAACTGAAGTATTCTCATCACGTGGATGATCTTCACTCCAATATTATATTTTAATCTGTCTGGAAAATGCCAGCCAGGATAACTAGGACTCATTGTATTGAATAAAAGGACACTTTCAACTTCAGCTATACTAAAATCTGGGGTGGGGGCAAAGGCCAGGAACAACCAATTAAAAAAACCCAACTAACCAACCACAACCAACAAAAAAGATACCCTTGTCTTACCAAAGGGAAACTCCGGGAGATCAATAAACCCCTGCTTTCCACAATCAGGTGTATGGAAAGCCAGTGGCTGGCACATCAGGTGGGCTTTCAGTTTAGCAGCCTGCAAGCCCTCTTTCATCAGCCTCACAGTTTCGAGGCAAGTCTCTGGATCAAAATGGCAGTTGACTCCAACTATAGAAGCACCTAGGAGAAGGAAAGTAACTTCAAGTCACAAGTCCCCAGGAAGTGGAGATGAAAGTTCTTAGCCACAGCACTCCAGAAGCAGTGCTGTCCATCTTTACATCAGTGTTGTGAAAACAAGGCAGCTGTGCTAGAGCCAGGCACAACTCTCCTAAGGCTGATCATTCCATTTACATCTCAGCTGCACTCCTCTTTACCTTCCTAAGGATGAATCACATCTTCTACCTTCCTACAGGTGTTTTTTCTTACAGTGCCTAACCAGTGAAGTCTGATTGTGTAGAGCCACACATGCAAACAGGTAGCAGGCTCCTGACACAAGTTCTACCTTTGGATTTCAACTGTAACTCAAAAGGAAAAGAACAGTCTGGAATAGATACATAATCATGTGCATCTTCACTCATCATGGCCCTGATTAATTTCTTCTACTCTTCCTCCTGTCCTGTAGAAAACAGCCTTTGATAGGCAAAATTATTAATTTTTTCATCCTCTTAATTCTCTCATCTTGAGCTGTGTGCAAAGACAAGAGCAGAGAATCAAAAGTGGCTTTGTGCTTGTGATTTTAGAATTTGGGAATGGGTCTGCAACGAAATTTGAGTAGGTTTAGGATTCTGCTGTATTCAGTATCAGTTGTCTGTGACTATTGCTCCCACCCATTGCATATTGGTTATCAAGGATTTCAGAGTTGTATTTCCATATGTTTTTACAAGACTGATCCAGTAAAGTACATATAAACTTTTCTATAGAGTCAAAACTCCTGTCAGATATAATTGGGAAGCTACCTGCTTGAGACACACATCTATTTATTTCAAGAATTAGGGACTTCACTTTGTTCCATATTTTTAAAAGGCACATTAAAACAGATTCTTACCGGCCTTTACCAGCTGGACAGCACATTGTCCAGGGGACACTCCATGCATGTCTCCCTCTGGACCAATGCACATTGTAGCTGCAACTGGCTTTCCAGATTCTTTTAGAACTTCAACTGCCCAGACAGCCTCTTCAACATGTTCAAAATACTGAAAGAAATTAAAATTAGGCTATTTTGTTTCTCAGCAATGAAAAATAAAAATATTAATCCAGACCCCAAATTCACCATCAATACAATGATTTGATTCTTTTCTGATTTATACTAACTTAATTCAATTGAGTTCACTGGCCACACAGAAAAAAAAAATTAAAAATAATGATACTTTTGTTTCAGAATAAGAATGCCCACACAGGAGGTTCATCAAAGATTAACCCAAGAACTATTGTCAACTAGAAAAGTCATCTTAGGTTGCTTTCCATGTATGGGAAGAAGGGGATTTGTCAAAATCCCATCAACATCTCCTCTTTGTATCAGTTAAGAATTTTGCTTGACTGAGGTAGAAGTTGAGGTTTCAAGGTCCTGTTTTAGAACACCTGCAGATGTTGGTGTCCATTTAGAAAAATATCTGATACTACTGGGATAAAAGCACAGCAGAAAATTTTAAAGGATGTAGCAACATGTAGTGATAGTCCCTAAAGTAGAATAGACATCTTAAAAGTTAACACTGTGCAAGTTGAAGGCATGTACTTTTTTTTACAGATTTACCTCTGCAATTAAGAAGTCCACATTCTTCTTAACGAAGATATCCAGTTGCTTTTGAAAGACTGCTTTAACCTCTGTTTTATCCTTGCAGCTTAAGTAAGATGGTGTTTGACTGACTCCTCCAGCCACTAAAGCATCACCCTCATTAGCCACTTCTCTTGCTATGTCACAAGCAGCTTCATTCACTTTGTTGCACTGTGTGAATATAGATTCTGTTAGTTGTATCTTAACCAGAGGTATGCACATAATTTCAGAGCCCTAGAAGGACAAAATCAGTCAAAACTCATAATGGCTTTTTAATGGTTTTTTTGTTTGGTTTTTTGTTTGTTTTTTTTTTTTTTTTTTTTAATTTAACCTAAATCTAATTAAAATCAAATGGATTTTTGAGTAATATTGATTAGGTAGATAAGATTCTTTCAAACAGTAACAAACATTAGGGAACTAATTTCTTGCCTCCTCTAAGTTATCATGTTATCAAATACTACAAAATACATTACTTTTAATTGATCTTACACAAATAGCCTATAAAAGGCAAGTATTTGGTGTGAAGTGGAGTTTTCTTCGCCTCTTAGAAAATGACTTATTTACATCAAAGTATATGCTTTCATTCTGAAATTTGTGGATGGAAAACAAAACATATGGGAATTTCAGCTTTTCTATTTTAAAATGTATTTTAGGGTTCTGATAATTACCCCCCACCCCTCCAAGATATAATATTCACACAGGGTTATTTAAGTTAATAATATTCATACAGGGTTATTTAAGTTATTTTTAAAAATATATCATTAATTATGCGATGTTAAAGATACCAACTTAAATAAAGGGAAAAATATTGTTAATTAATCACCTAGAGTGAAAGTCATATACTTTCTATGTCTAAATTGGTATGACCAGAACAGCTTTTGAAAAAGAGATTAAAGTGAGAAAAAAAAAAAATGATCTGGGAAAAAGAGTCATTATTTGTGGTATTTAACAAGTATTGATTATAGCAGGTTTCTCTTCAGTCTATGGACTATTTAGAATCTCCATAGTTTTCTGTCAGCTGAAGTTTTACATGACTGCCTTAACAGACCCAGCTGGTTTTTAAGGCTGTTGCTGGCAGATTGTCTTCCATTTGCATTTGTGCATGGGTACATGTTTGGGGACTCTGAGAGGTGGAACCATAAAAGAGTTAACTCCTGGAGGAACCTGATTCTAGAACTGGCAGGAAATCAATTTTGTGAGGTTTGGTGTAATGCAATCCCAAAACTAGGTGCTCTCCAGCCTTTATAATTTTCATGTCATCAAGAATCGAAGCACAGCTTGTTCCAGAGGTACTGTGTTTCTGGGACTACCACTGCAGGTATTTCAGTGTTGCTTATATTGAATGTAAAAGGTACAGCATTTCAGATAAATTTGGTCACATGACATTTTGGTATGACCTCAATAAAGCCTCAGATGTTTCCGTAGTGTCCAGATTGTTCTAATTTATGACTGAGGATATCTTCACAGGTACAGATATTCCTACCTCCCTGAGCCCTGGAGAATTTTCTCTAATTTTCGGAAGATAACACATACAGCAGGACCAAAGGAAAAGGATCAGAGAAACCACTCACTGCCAAACCTTCTAGTCTCAAAGGACCTATGTAGAAATGCTGGGTCAGAACTTCCACCAGACCTTGGGCCTGTGTCTAGTAAACACACCCAACACCCTACATTCCTTTGTGTAGGGGGCAAGAAAACACTGACATGGTTCTTCTGCTGATGTAACAGATCACCTTCACAAAAGAGAAGGGGAATACTGACTGCAGTGCATAGCTTGGATTATTTGTGTTGCCACTTAATGAAAACATGTTTCTAGAAAACATTTTGTTCTCATTAGCCACTCACTATTCTCTAAGATTCTTCACCATTTTTGCATTTCAATCATTTCTCTGGATGTTAAAGCATTTCTGTTTTCTCACTAGTTTTGCTCTCTGTGCATTACTCACAGTTATTTTCTCAGCTACATAATTGCCCCTGTTCTCTAGTTTGTCCTCACTGGCGTAAAAGGTGAAGGTCTGCAGAACACTGGATCCAGCTCTGAGGAATTCTCGGTGAAGCTGACGAACTGCAAGAGACAAAGTCATTACTGTGTTATCCCCAAATCCAGTGTTTTTTGATATAATGTTACTGTAAAATAAGTGACATTGTGTTTACTAGAAGACTCATTATGAGAAATTAGAAGCAGTACCCAAGTCTGCATGGAATTTCTTTCTTCTCACCCTCAAAACATTAGGTAGAAAATTTTCTCCTTAGTTCTTCTCTGCTAAGAATGACTAAAGATTTCCATATAGTTTAGCTACAGATTCAGTTTTGCCTGCCACCTTGCCTAGCCTCTATTTTCTGCAGTCCTTCAGATCTCCCAGATACAGAGCTTTTTTACAGTGATTCAGGAAGAGATAGCAGGTGTCTGACAAAAGAACATGAAAGTATAACAAGGAATACCAGACAAAACGTTCTTCAAATGAAAAAGCTGTCTTCTCTTAGCTTCTATACTATGAAGAAGAAAATAGAAGAAAGTATCATAGCAACAAATTAAGGGACAAGATGATAATTATATGGAAGAATACAGTGTTTCATTGCCTCCTCTATTTTGCATTTTTGACTTTGCTCCCCTGACAAAATTTTAAAAGAATCTAGTCAGCCAAAACCAAAGCTCTATTTTGCTAAATACATCCTTAATTAAAAGAAGATTTGTTGCTTGAGAAACAGAGTTAATTGTCTCCACATGATTTTACTACATAGCAAACACTCCTATTAAAGGAAAGGTTACATTATTTTTAATGGACACATTTCCTACATTAGGACTTTGGGAAAGGCTCTGTAATGGTAGTTATGCCTTTCTGGCTGTAAGCAGTACACTGCAATGGCCACAACAGGAATAGAACAGGAACTGTCAATTGATTTTTTATATATACTCACAGAATAATAATTACAATCATTTCTAGAATGCTACTGATCATGTAAAACAGAATTAAATGCTCAGCAGCTTATAGCAAATACAGGAAAAATTTATTCCCTACATACTGTACACAAGCTACTTATTGCCTACACACACAAGAACGCTGCAGTTTCTGTGGCAGATGTTTAGAAAAGTTTTCCTGAAGTCCTAGTTTATCACAACTCATCATCTACAGACACAGTTTGTGTCACCAAAAAAATATGCAAGTTTGCCATGAGAATAAAATTACTCCCGTATGCTGCAACAAACACAGCCTTCTACACCAGAGAGGCTCAAACAGCATTTTGTGTTGCTAGAATCAACCTGCATACATGCAATGAATGCATGTCTGCATTCAGTGGAGGATTGGTGGAGTGTCCCTTGCTTTTCTCTACTGGTACAGTATTTAATTTCTAGTTGCCACCTTGGGTAACTACACAGTGCTTCTTGTCCTACCACACAGGTGATTTAACAGTGCTTCTTTGCCCAGCAGTCACAAAAATCTTTCCAGGAACATAGGTTATAGCAGAGCTACTGTTCAAAAAGTTCCTGGAATCTGCCCATACACCTGGGATCAAATTTAATTTTTACATCTTTATGAAGAGACAAAAATTTGTAGTGCTGGGGTAGTGTAGTTCTTTTTCTACATCATAACAATAGGTTACTGATCCCAAATAAAACAGCTGTGTCTGTATGTTTCTAGTGCTGTTCTTTTTTTTAATCCTCCTGAATGAGGAAGCAGTGATGAAAACTGATCAGATAATAAGAAAAGGAAAAAAAAATTACAAATATTTTCACAAATGCTCTACAACATTTCAACAGTAGACCATTCCTAGAAGAATGCCTAGGATTTTTGTGAATACATAAGTAGAAAAATGGTGACATAAGTAGGAAAATGAAATATTATCTAACACATATGATTAAGGAACTGCATACCCCAAAATGTCAGGTATGTGAATAGGAGACATGGGATATACTTTGAGGGAAACAACAGTGTTGTAAGTATCAGCCTGAATCTCATTCAAGCTCAGGCAAATAGGTTTTACCAGCAGAAGACATTGTTGTTTTTATCAAGCCCACAGCACTATGCAATATCAAAACCCTAAACCACCCTGTAAGTTTACTTGTGTGGCTTCCAGCGTATTTCCTCCAGTGTTTGAGAAATGGGGATAACAGTCACATATGAGGCTAAGCCATTATTACTCATTTGATGCACTTTAGGAGCAATTTTTCATTTCAATCCATCATGGAGTGGACATTTCATAAAAGACATAGACATAAGGTGTGAGGAGCTAGGAGCCATAAACACCCATGCAGCATATGGCTCACTACAGAGCAATACCTGATCTGTCTTGGAGAAAAATTTACATCTCCTAATTTCTACAATTATCAGTTTGGCAAATCTCTTCTTTTGTAATACAGTTAATGGCCTTGAACCCATTTTTTTCTTTTTTTCCTTGCTGCCTTCTCAGAACTTCCTTCCTTTTGCTTTCCTTAAAAAGACAAGAAGCTCTGGTAGCTGTAAGGTTTTTACACCCTCTGGCTCAGCCAGTTGCTCCTTGTGTTCTATTACATCTGCTCTCAAAGTAACATGACCCTTGAGCAAGCAGGAGCAAAAAGCAGTAATAGAGGGAAAGCAGCCCCGCTGCACTGAAAGAAATGAACACATTTGTCCTGAAGGGTGTATTTATAAATAGCCTGTAAGAGACATGCAGAGTGTTGAGGGCTTTTGAGGTGCAAAAATAACAAACAAAGGGGAAATAAAGAGCGTGGGACAAGTGCTGTGAGTTGTAAGATGGAACATGCAGAGGCAGACAGAGGTAGAAGTGGAAGAGAAATAGAGAGAGGATGGAATGTCTCTTTCAGCAAATTAGGTCATCTATCCTTAAACATTTCCTGGAGCTTGGCTTTATCTAAAGCTGCCCATAACCCCAAATTCGAGATGCTAAGTGACATTTGAAGGCTGAGAAGGATCAGGCTGAATAAATAGGTAAAGTGTACAAAGTGATATAACACAGAGAAGATGTCTCTCCTTCTACTCCTCTTCCTTTTTCTCCTATATAGCAGAAAAAGACTAATTTGGAATGGAAAACACTTAGAACAAAGAAATTTTTCCCCCAGGATGTTCTGAATTGACTTGTGGGATTAACTGTACATCATACTACTAGGGCAAATGCTTTCTTGTAATGATGCATACATAAATAGATAATANATGAATGACTAGAACAAAACAGAACAGGTAGTTAACTGCAGAATTATTTTTCATGAAGTATTTTAAATGACAAGGTTTAAGTGATCAGCACAAGGACAGACTGAACAAATCCATGAGAGAGAAATCACTGATGATTGTTACAAAACACAAATTTAACCACATCTGCATCAAAAAGTCCCTGGGATGCAAGTTATTGAAAACTGGGAGAGCATTCTGAAGAGGTATCAGTAGATGTTTGTACTACTTGTATTCTTACCCAGCCAACTTCCTTTGGCCTGTGCTAGAGCAAGTAGAATGGGTAAGATGAGCAGTTTGTAGGCTGTTCTTAATGTAATTCTACAGTGTCAAGGAACACTTGTATTTAAAACCTACTCTGAGTTCCTATATATTTATTATTTAGCCAACCTTGACTGCAGGAATATAATTTCCCAGTAAAACTGACCTGCTTCTGGGTGTTCTACAGTTGCCTCAGGAGTCCAAGGCCCAGCTTTTACATATCCCCTCTTTTCAAGTGCAAGGACAAATCCCCCATCTCCGATCACAATTTCTCCAGCATCCAAGCGTTCTAGAATACCCTGGAAGAAAGCATGAGGACAGGTTAACAATTACAGTTCTTCAATTTGGTGGCCTTCCTTTGTCTTTGTTGCTATTTTCTAGATTTGCAAGGCAGATATAAGCATCTGTGAGCTAGCAGAAATGGTTTTGTCACAATAATTAAAAGTAGTACATTTCCTTCTTGAAATTCTAATTAAAAAATGTGTTCTTTTGCAGCATAAGGCTTTAATATGTACACATATATCATGTGTAAAATTCCTCATTAGTCAGTTATATCATATTCCAGAGATATTGTTCCTGGAACTGTAAGTCAGTGGTCCAGTTCTGTTCCTATGAAAGTACTATGCCATCTCAAATTCTCCTGTGAAATACATGAGAAACTTCTTAAAATAAAACACCATTGATCTCTTTATTAGGTCATCTGCTCTTTAGCTTCCAATGGCACCTCGGCAGAGCCTCACCACAAGCTGCATGTGACACCAGATGGCACAACAGGCATCACAGAAAATAAGTATGCAACAGTTCCCTACTAAACAAGATGCATCTCAGAAAGCTGGCTTGCAGTTTCTGACAGTCTCTTCACAGGCCTACCCAGATTTACAAAATGGAAGGAAATCCTGTTTGTTTTGCACAGCTATGAAGCATTTTAGAGTTTTAGAGTGCCAAGTTAGAAACCTTACAGCACCCTGTGCAAGATTAACCTTGAACTCCATGCTAACACAAGGAAAGTGGCAATTATTATTTTTTTATAAAACTGAAAAACATGAGAACATATATTAGTTTCCCCTAAAATACATTACATTTGTATTCCTCTAAAAAGTACCTTGCTATTACAGCAGGATTAATTTCTACCATTGGATGGCAACCATAACTCTATTTATATTAAAAAGTGGTTGCATGAAGACTACATATATGAGGGTAGTGGGTACAGGATGAGAATTAATCAAAGGCAAGACCGAAATTTCCGTCCATAGTTTTTTTGATGGCACTGGAATTTCAACAGAAGTTTGAGGGAGAAGGAAAAAGAAAAGCCTTATGGACACAGAGTTGAGTGTGATTTTCATCCTGAGTGAATGATTTTTTAACAATTACCCTTCAAACTTCAGTAATTATCTTCCTTGATAATTTCCTTTTCATTAATAACTCATGCCATATATCCAGCAAAGACAAACACTCATGACATCTCGGCGGTGCCGTTTCGGCAGGACGGGATACACCTTTCCAACAGTGAGGAGCACTGTGCCAGCTGTGCCAGTCTCAGCACCAGGCACAGCAGTGTAAGGCTCCCTGGAGGCTACAAACACCACCTGAGAGCACCACCTCCTCTGGCTCAGCACTGACATTACTGCAGGATGGCAGGACTGGTCTGTACTGGCTGCTGTGCAGAGCTTTGCCAAGGTTGGCCTGCAAATCCCTGCAGCAGATTCCATTCTGTACCATGGACTTGCCAAAATATTGAGCAGATTAACTTTAAAACTTTAACAAAGTGTGCAAGTTTTTATCTTTGTTTCCACAGAAACAGGGAGAAACAGTTTTAATGTAAATGTCAAAGGGTTTTGTAAAGATTGTGCTTGCAATAAACTTTCATTTGTAATAGAATGCCTCAAACGGGGCCAGCAAAAGCTCACTGGTTGAGTCCATGCTTCCTCTGTCTGCCAAAGAACCTTTTGTAGATGAAGTCTGCTTTAGAAATTTAATATGCAGCAGACAGGTGAGCAGAGGAAAAAAAAATCTCTAACATAAAGACAGGCTCAGTTGCTGCTTTTTAACTGAACATTAAGTAATAGACACAAATTGACATAATATATAAGTATTGTATTTATTATCATATTACATATGTATTTAAATGTACTACAACAGAACTTTCTTTTAACAAGCCACTTCTAGGATTTAATAGCAGTTTTCTTCACAGTTCTATTTCTTTTTGAAGTACATTTTAGTATAATCTTCACTTTTGACACATAGAGGCAACATAATCCATGTTTGAATAGACCATGGGACCTTAATATATTGTGATATATGAAACCTAGAGTCAGTATATGTAATGTCAGGAGAGATGAATGCAAAGCACAAAATATTTAATATGCTAATACTAATAACTAAATACTAACTTAATAACTAAAAACTTAGTTTGTCAGCTCACGCTGGATTCAACTTTTTGCAGACTTTTTTATAGGTCTGGTACTGTCTCTTCACACCATTTTTACTTCATACATTGTGCAAAATACCACCTGTTTAACCAGCATACAGCTAACTGAAGTTCAGCATCAACATTGTTTTGTTCAGAGACCTACAGCTGTACGCTCATGTTTAAACCAGACCAAAGCTGTACTGTCAGATGATCTGGTAGGACACAAATCTGGTATTCAATTAGAAGAAACATTATGTGTAAAAAGCTATCTAAGGCTTTTTTCAGCTGTCTGTGCTGCTTTACTTTTGCTACTATGAATGAAGTTGCACCACATGGTCCATACACCTACAGCTGGGAAGTGTGAGTGCAAATGCCTCTGTGAAGATACTCCCACTACCATCTTTAGGAGTGTAACTGTACTGTGTAAGTGAACAGCCTGCTCGGTCAACCTATAACCTACCTTCTCATCAGAGGAGAGAAAATAAAGCTTGAAACAACCATTCTCAAGATCTCAAGAGAAGTCCACTGTGTGTAGGGGGAATTTAGGACACTTTTCTTCTGCCATGTATTGAAATTAGGTGGTATACGCCAAAATATAAAAAGCAGAATAAATACCCCTCATCATCTTCTTTCATAACCAATCTACCTGTAAGACCTAGAGCTCATATCTTCCCATATCTTTCTGGTTGTTTGCTCTAGACTTACACACTACACATAAAAATGAGTAAAACCCATTCTGAGAAAGATGTGCCCTATTGAAGACTACAGGGTCCTTTAAACAAAAGTCAGAATACATGATCTGCTGACCTTCTCGAGCAGCAGTGCAGGCTATCAGTTCTGATTATGTCAGAGAGTTTGACTTAGATACTGCTTATAGCTTTGCCTTAATGGCCTGAATGGCTAGTGCCTGGATAACTTTTTATAATGGCTTATTTCTTTAGCTAAATGGGGGAGCAGTGGGCATGCATACATAGGAGTCTGGGTTGATATTACAAACACCAGTCATATCCAGTCATATCAATCAAGAGCTGAGCAATCTGGACCTTTTAAATAAAGCAGCCAGGATGCTGGAGACAGAAATACCATCCAGTGACAGTTTATCCTTGATATATTTACAGTTTTAATTTGCAGCATGTTGCAAGTCCTGCTAAATTTGTGTATCAAATAATATTACACTAAATGGTTTTGTACTCTGGTGGCTGCACTCTATGTGTTCTGAGAAACAAAGTTTCCCAGATTCTCTGGGCTGTGACTGCGTTAAGATCAATCTAATTTATCTGTCTCTTAACGATGTCCAAATAGCTTTAACGTCTCGATTCTGAACAGGTACAATTATTATGGCTTTATTTTAGGTTTTCACAAGGTCACCTTACCTGCAGAGATACCGAGTACCCTAGCGGGAGGTTAACCGGCGAGGGTCGCGGGTCGTGTCAGTCAAGAAGCAGCTCCCGCGGAGAGCCCGCGGACACGACCCCGCGGAGGCGGGAGAGGTGGCCGGGAGCTCTGCCCTGTGCCAGGCTCCCGGCGCGGGGCTGCTCCCCGGCACTGCCCTGTCCCGCCCGCGGCGGGCGGCGGAGGGGACCGCGGCGGGGGCACCGCTCCCGAGCCCACGGGGAGCAGCGGCCGGGTCTGCGCGAGGGAGGGAAACGGGAGATTTACCCTTTTGCCCTGCTTCGCGGTCGTCCTGATCGGCAGCATCTTCCTCGCCCAGGGACGCTGGCTGCCCGGCTATGCCCCGACGGCTCGGCACGAACCTCTGCTC
>VZRX01015174.1:19482-29509 GCA_013398075.1 Notiomystis cincta | reverse complement strand
GCAGAGGGGCCGGGCGCGGTGGCGGTCGCGGCCGTCCGCGCGTGGCTCCGCGCCGCCCGAGAGCGCGGCCCCTGTGCCGCTGCTGTCGGGGATGCGCAGAGAAGGCGGTGGTGAAGGGAGCCAGCTCCGGCTGCCGGCGCTACTCCTCCGGCCGCCCGGGGCACCTGTGGCCAGGAGGTGCCTCTCTGCGCCTCGCATTGCTGCGCCAAAGCCAGAGCCAGCCCGGGGTGCGTTGCTGACCTGGTGTAGCGAGGTCCCTTCTGTTGCCTTCTGCGCCATACCCATAAGCAAATAATGACTGGTTTTAATTGGCACGATCAAACAGCTGGGTAAATTGTGTAGTTCACTGGGAAGGTGAATCCCGCATACTTGCCAGGCTCCTGGGCAACGTTTTGGAAAAAGCTGAAGGGCAAGTGAGGAGATCTCAAATCCACAGCATAAAAGAACAATGAGAAAAGTGTTTATGCTTGACCTTAATTACCACGTGCCTCAAAATTCAGTAGAGGAGCTGGAGTAAATGTCGCTCATCTGGCTGTTAAATAGCTTACTCTTAACTTGCAAAAATTAATATGTAATCAGAAAAAACAACAGTACATGTATGTGGTACACCAAATACAGAACACCTCTGTGGTGTCCTGTGCTTCCACTTTTCTTACTTTTTATTCATCACCACCTGGTGTATAAGCGTGGTGCATATTCCTTCTGTAATTGCATATAAAATGTAATAAGATCTCCATTCATAAGACATAAAACTAGTAGCTTTTATTTCTGAATGGAAGATGTAGAAGACTAGTTATACATTAGAAAGCCTGTTGCCAGAGAAGTTGAAAGTGTACAAGGAGAGGAGAGATAAAATTGTGTATTGATTAACTGTCCTGAAGGGAAAGATATTGTGGTTTCATGGTAGTCTGTACTGCTGCTCTAAAAATATGTCCTACCTCATCTCACATCCACAAAAATTACTTCTGTAAAATTTGCGATAAATTTCCACATGTAGCTTTCTGCTCGGCTCTGTGTGGGTGAGACAGTAGAGAGGAGGATCAGTTGTCTTGCAGAAGAATAGGGCTGGACTCAACTAAAATAATTGTGGAAGGACAGCGTGGAGCAGCAGGTGTGGGCCATTGACAAAACCCTGTTTCTATAATGTTTTGTCTCAAGCAAAGTAGGACGTGTCAGCTCTGGGAAGGGCTCAGTTGTTTAGAGCATGGTGCAAGTAACACCAGGGTTGTGAATTCAATCTCTGCATGGGCCATTGACTTAAAAGTTGGACTTGATGATCGTTGTGGGCACCTTCCAACTCAGAAGATCCTGTAAATCTGTGAATGTGGTAAAATAGACAGAACATGAAAGTAAGTACCAAGCTTCATTCTTTATGAACATGTTCACTGATGTAGTCTACTGAAATAGGTTTTAGAAATTTATTAAGGGGCCTTATTGAGTAAATATTTTTAAAGGCTTTTTATTGCACATAGTACAGCACTTGGGAAAAGTCAGGTTTTGACATTGTCATGTTAGGCATCAGTTTCTTTTTGAGAAACAGGATCTACATATAAGGGTATATTGGATAAATAATATATAAAGTTGCAAGTGGAAGCAAACTTGATTTGTTGTTTTTTGAGTTTTTTTTTTTTTTTTTTCTTTTTATTGCTACTCTTTAGCTATATGACCCTCAAAGACCATTTACTTTAAAAGTGAATATGAGTGAACAGGTTAGGTTTTAAGCCATGTGTGTACACTCCCAAGCAGAAACCAACTTGTATTATGGCTGAAGCAGTAAACAAAAGAGATGGGGAAAAGTGCAATTGCCTTTTTGTAACTGTCTGTAATTTTATTTTTTTTCCAGTAAGGAAGTCTCATCTCCTTCCTTAGGGAAAGACAGAGCAGACACAGTGATCATCGGAGGTGGTTGTGTTGGTGTGAGTCTAGCCTATCACTTGGCTAAAGCTGGCTTGAAGGATGTTGTTCTTCTAGAAAAATCTGAGCTCACTGCAGGATCTACCTGGCATGCAGTAAGAAATGTTTTGTTCATCTCTCAAATTAACAGCAGTTTGTGTATGTAATGGAGGTGGAAGTTTAATTACCTTTTTATTCCCCCGCTTTCTTTCCTGCCACTGCTGACATTACATAAAATCTTGGAGGAGCAAAGGTAACAAATGAACACTGTGAGTTTTTTAAGCCTGAATATTTGTCTGCATTCTAAGGAAAAGAACTAAAAAGCTATATATGTAATAATGTCAGGGTGGCAACCCCTCCTTTAATAATGTTAATCACATGGTTATCATGTTAATCACAATGTGCGTTTATGTAATTACATATTTTCTAAATCTATATCTGGAGAAGATAATGTAGCAAAATTAAATAAAGCTTGCCACAATAATACAGTAATAGATGCTTTTTCCATTCATTTTCAGCTATTAACTGAAATTGGAGATTGTTATCCGTGTGTGCAGCACACAAAAGAGCAGAAACCCAACAGTTTGATGTGTCTAGACCCACTCTGTTAATACAACAGAGCACTTATGCAATACTTTGCCTTTCAGGGACAAATTAAGGAGGACAAATTAAGACTCAGATGTATTAAATTTTATTTGTATTCTCATACTTCTCCCAGCAGAGGAAGTCTGAAGTCTGAAATGCTTCATCTTAGTGCAGATGTTTTGTAGTTTTGGGGCTTTTTGAAAGACCAGTAGTAAAAAATGAAATAAAAAGAAATCACTGTCTACAGTGTATAAGTAGTATACTTCATTTTACTTGCTTTCAATAAACAAAGCAAAAGAAATCATGCTGTATATAGTAAGAATAAACAACATTCAGAAATTGTGTGTCTTTGAGACAGTCATACAACAGTTTGGCAAACAGAGCAACACCATGCAAAGTTTCAGATCAGGTGTCTTGTGTATTGAATCATAACTACAAAATACTCAAAGAGTACTTTGACTTAAGTACAGACTGAATTCTATTTACCCAGTGCATATACATAACAATATGTTTGTAAAAAACAGTGAAAATCCCCCAGTAGAATAAGGAATCAGGATCATGGGTGGAGTGTTGTAACTGAATGTTTCCTTTGTTCTTGTTCTTACACTCACTCACCCTAACTTGCTGTTCATAGCAGAGTTAAAGCATCCTTCTGCCAGCACTTCTGCCCACACTTCTTAGTGAGTGCAGCATTGGAGCCCTGAGTGAGGGTCAGTTTCAAAGGCAAGGAGGGACCTGGAGCTCAGCAGAGAAAATGCCTGCACTACCACAATTGAGAGAGCTGCTTCATGACACCAGTTAGAAGGAATTGATGCAATTAACACAGCAGGACACCTAGTTATGGGCTATGTTAAAATAGATAACTGCATGGTATCTTTTCATTGTCTTCATTGTCTCTTTCCATTGAATTCAGCGATAGAGGATTTGTCTGAAGATGAAAATGTTGATCTGTTTCAGAGTAGAAAGATCAAAACTGTGACTGTGAGCTCCTTCCCGTGAGTTGTGTCAGCTACTGTGTATTTATCAGTGTTTTCCTCACAGTGATACAGTACTAAACACAGATGACAATTACACATACCCTTAGGATGTGAAATGGCATGCAGCAAGTTGCCTGCAGCCACAAACGCTGAACGTCTGGTTCAGATATGGCTCCACTATACCACATTTTACCTCTTTCGCCGTCCAGGAAGTCCTGCCAGAGCTCAGGATCGTGTTTCAGATAGCTCATATTCCTGCTGGTGTTGCTGCCAAAACTTTCTTTCACTTCTCAAGTCTGAGATAACGTTGGCTGAATTTCGTGTGTGCTATTAAAACAGCACAACAAGTATGCACATTTTTATGTTACCAGTTATGAAAAGGTGTAACGGAGCGAGTTATTATATCTTATATTATAGTTTTTCTTGCAACATGCCATTGATTTTGCTGCTGACAGTAAAACACAGCACAAGTCAAATAACTTGTTACAATTTAGTCAAACTTGCAAGAAGAGATAATTTAGTATATTAACATTGTTAATAACATTTTCCTACAGAAAGCTAATTTAATAATGGCATTAGAATAAAATCTGAAACTGATTGAAATAGAACAAAAATAATATATGAACATTTCAAAAGTTTAAAATTTCAACTACAAAAATGCTTTAAAATATTTGTGTCAGTTCTCTTAGCAAAGTGATCATTCTTTAAATTATTTTTCTAGATCATGTTTACGTACAATAACAAAATCTCTTAGAAAAATGGAGTAAAGTCTAGAAAAAACTCCTTCAACTACAAGAATGCTTTCCTCTGAAATCCAGGAAAACATGTATACACATTGGGAGGCCAGCTGGGCCAGAGTGAATTCATGACTGTGTTCCAAAGAAAAATGCAGCATACTGGCATTAGAGCAGGAAAAAGCTGCAAATGGGGCAAATTAGAAAAGTTCCCTGAGCATGTGAAGGGGATGTTAGGAAAGCCAAACCTCAACTGTATTTAAGATTTGTAAGGAAAATTAAAGGCAACAAAACTGCTTCTACTGCTGCACTGTAAATGGCTGAAAAATGAAGGTAAGTAACTTGCTGAATGAGGCAAGTAATTCAGTCACAGTGTGCATTAGTAAGGTCTCGGTGCCTTCTTGCCTCAGTTTTCTCTGACAGGGTTTCTCAGGCCTCAGGTTTAAAGGAGAAGTGTGAGCACTGGCAGTGGGTGAGGACCAAAGCAGGGATTACTGCAGTAATTTGGCACGTGCTCATGTGTTGGAGCAGGCAGCTGTGTCCAATAACGCCGCTCATTCATTGCAAGGCTGCAATGTATCACATTTGAAAGACTATTGAAATTTGTGGAGATGCCAAAGATTCGGAGAAGGGCACATGTATGACTTTTTCTAAAAGCCAAAGGACTGAGCAGAGGAGCTGAAGGCCAGCTAGCCATACTTCAGTTCTTCAGAAAACCATCGAATGCGTCCCAGGTCCATAAAGGAGAAAAAATGTGATTCGGGACAGGCAAGACAAATTTGCCAAGAATAAATAATTTCAGATAGAATCTGATTGGTGTCTATTATGAAATGATTGAATTCCTAGACAAGGGGAGTTCAGTGGATGTCACTTAGCTAGATTTTAGCAAGGCTTTAGATACCATCTCCCACACTATCCGTGTATTCAGCAGAAAATGTTACAGTCTGTGTGGCTGGACAACTAGACAGTTAAAAGTCTCTTTGAGTGGCTGGGCTTTGAGGGTGCTGGTGAATGGGTTGTACTCTACCCAAACCCTGGAAATAAGTGGAGTGTCACAGGAATCTGTCCTGGGACCCGTCCTTCACTATCCCATTTAATATCTTTACCAGTAATTTGGAGTAGGTGACGAAGTGCATGCTCATCCACTTTTGAAGTTCACACCAATCTGGGAGGAGCAGCCAATGCACTCAAGGGCAAGGCAGCCATGCTGAGGCACCTGGGCAGGCTGGAAGGATGAAAGGACAGTTTTATGGAATTTAACAAGGCTGAAAGCCAAGTTCCATACGTAGCTAGGAAAGTAGAACAGATTCTTTGAAGATTCTCAAAGGCCATGCTGGAAAAAGTCTTGAGCAATGTGGTCTGATCTTGTAGCTGACCCTGCTTTGAATATGAAATACAAGAGAAATCTCCTGAGGACCCATTCAATTTTTTTGTTTCATTATAATTGTTTTATGATTTTATTATCTTAATTTTTATATAGTGAAATCAGGTTATAGCTGTCTCCCAACTGCACTCTTGAAATGAGAAACATTTATTATCTCAACCCAAAGGGTATCAAATGCATTTAAACTTTTTTCCTTCACTTGAAAGTGTAAGAGATTGAAGTATTTATTTAATTCCTGCAATTAAATGCGTTTGAATATGTATGGGTTTGTAGCTAATTTGCAAGTGATTTGTGACTCATTCAGTTCAAAATGACTACACTAATAGTGACCACTAAAATAGAATTTCCTTACATCTAGAAGATGTATTACTACATTTGGAAGAATAACAGAAGGCCAGAAAATGTTTACATAAATAAAAGAATATAGTAAAAACAAAATGAGATAACAAAGTTTGCAGGAAGAAGTAAATTAATTACTCTTAGGCATTGTACATGGCTAAAGAAATTTAAATATTTCAATGCCTAATTTATTTCTTCATTCTGTACGCACTGGAAAAATGCCCTTAGAATATATTTTTTGAGAAACAAACAAGCTTTAGCTAAAAATCCTGCAGTGAAGCAGCCCTGGGTTTTAGTCTAAGGTAATTAAAATAAATGTGTTCACAATGTGAACGCACATGTGTCAAATGACATAAAAATCACATTTAGTCAAATATCTAGTCTTCAGCTGTGTCCCATATGATGCTAATGGTTCAGTATGATAATAAGAAAAGAACAAGGAATATTTTTTCCAGGCTATTAATTTAGCCCAGGGACTTCCTGAAACCAGCATGCCTGCTTTGTGCTTGATGGGCCCTTACTAGATGAATCTCCCTCCTACAGGTTTGTGTGATCCCTTCTTAAACTCAGATTGTTGAGGTGATGAACATTGCCAAACAGAGTCAAGTTTGTGAATAGAACATAGGTACAACTGAAAAATGTGATACTGACAAATGGTTAATTTTACACTTTTCCATTGAATTATCCGGGCATTTCAGTAATCTGGTGCACTATGATATTGTATAAATTGAGACATCAGAAAGATTCATACAAACAAAGGCAGGAACAGCTTTCAACACCATGGCTGGCATCAAGACATACAATCAGTAATGCCAGACAGTAATGACACTTTTGCTTTGAAGATACTGAGTACCTGTCATGTAAGTGAGTATGATCTATGTTTTTTGATGGAAATGGTATCTGACTGCAAGCTGTTTGCTAAGAACAATTTGAAGCTAACTTTCTGAAGAAAAAGATCCTATCTTAGATGTGAATCTGCACAAAGAAAGATGGGACAGAAGAGGTCATGGTTTAAAAAAAGGATGTGTGTCCTAGTTCACGCCATATATTCATATAATTATAAAGAATTGTAACATTTAATAGCTTCCTAGCATAACCAAATTAGTGTGAATTAAAATATATCTTTAAACACCACTAAATCTTGCTTTGTTTATTCATATGTTTGCAAGGTATTACACTAGCTTTAAAAGTTAAATCCTCAAAACATGTAGCACAGAACAGAGCTGACACAATAAAATTAAGAGTACTTAGTGTTTATATATACTGGGCAACTTAGAAAGAAACTATAAAAACTTTGCAATGTGTGTCACTTTTTAGCTATGAATTTACCTCCTGATAAATTTTTTTCTCAGTCTTTTTTTCTCAGAATGGCAGTGAACTCAAATGTGGACTCCAGTGTCTAGAGCCTCTCATGGAAGCAACCTTAATCTATGAATAAGCTCTATCTTAGTTAGCACAAAATGCACTATGTATATAAAATATTTAAATCAGTGTAGTTAGATTGAAAACCTAAGGTAATTTTACACTTCTGCTGTCTTACTTGGAGAAGGGTTTTAGTGAGCTGACAAGTTCAGGACATACAAAGACATATGCTCAACTTCAGTAACACTTTATTTCTGTTTTTTTAAGGACTAAATGTCTACAATTAAGAATGTCATTGGTGCAGCCATCTCTATTGTAGGCAGATGAATATTTCCCTTAAATACTGAAGAAGATGTAATAACTTCCTGATTTCACCTTTGTGTAAATCTGAAAGAACTTGACAGATGTCTAAAGTCAAACCTGGTAAAGGGATGTGCAAAGTATATACAAAAATTTCTTAAAATATTTCTAAAATGCAGCAATTTCTCTTTAACTGCCACATGATACAACTGTTGAGAATAGAAGAATATCATCTTCCATGGCCCTGCTGCACACACCCCAGGAATGTAATAACTTATGAAGATCTGGTCTTTCTAAAGCTTTGGTTTCTCTCCCATCTCCATTTGCAAGAAGGACTACAGGACATGTAGAATTGGTAATTTGATTTAGTTGATCAGAAACGAAGTTTGTGTGTCTCTTTCAAAATATTTGAAGCTGTCAACTGAATAATTTAAGGAAGAAAAGAAACTATAGGGGAGAACAACTGCAACAGTGTTATGGGTTGGCAAATTTGATGAGAAAAGACAGATGGAGAAACACCTGTGCAGAAAACAAAAATGGCATAAGTGGAGAAACGACTTTATTTTTATTTTTGTAGCAGTTGGCTCTATCCATGTGTTGTTTTTCATTACAGTATCTTGGCAGTTCCTTTTCAGATGTCAGTTGGAAGGAAGAAAAGAACACCACATTTCTAATCTATGTTGTTCCTATTTCTTATTTGAGGCTGGTTTAACTACTTATTTTCATCCTGGAATAAACCTGAAGAAAGTGCATGCTTACAGCATCAAACTCTATGAGAAGCTGGAAGAAGAGACTGGACAGGTAATCCCCTTAACCTTCGAAGTGTTAATTCAAAGCAATACCAAATGTAGCAATAGTTCTACAGAAAAACATGGTTGATAAGGATGTGAAGTAGGAGTATGTCTCTTTTTGTTGAAATACATTCTTCTTCATGCCTAGTCACTACATATTGTAGATGGTTTCCCAGATACCTCCACAGTTTAGGAAAATGGTGCTCATAAAACATTTCAAGACATAACAGAGAGTCTGTAACTTTAACTTGGTAAAGGAGCTAAAATAGTATCAGGAATCTGGAATGAACAGATTGATTATGATACATTCCTGTCTTAAATATGTCTGCTTAAAAATTCATATGATATGATGCTGTCTGTACTTGAGAAGATTGCTGCAATTCTTCCCATCCCTTTCAGAGATGTGTTTTTACTTAGTGACNTATATATATATATACACAGATATTTTTCATAGTTGTCATAAAATGTTTTTTTTTTCTAATTTCTCCTACTCAACTAGATAAGCTGCCACATCAGATTATCATTGTGAGTTCCAGTAAAAGCCTTATTCAGCCCTATTATTGTCCTGTGAGGTAACATAGAAAAGGTGAAGTAAAGTAAGCATTCAGTTTACAGCTCTGTAAAGATGTTTAATTTATTAAAAAGAAAAACCAGCAAGTGGTTTTTCATTGTGTTTATAAAGGTTCTTAGTTAAATACATTCTGCAGCATGTCAATAGGAAATCTTGCAGATGATTAATTTTAAAATAAAGTATATCATATATACTTACTTTTGAGATGTATCTGATTCTATTTTTGGAAGTGGCTGAGTGCATATATCAAATCCTAATTAGTTCTTAGTAAAAATGAATGTATCATAGCATTCAATAAATGCTTCTTGCAACTGTTTTGAAGATAGTATGCATTAACTTAGGAAGTTGATTTGATAACTTCTTGAAAAATTATTTTCTCTGGGAGTCTATATCTAAGGCCTGTTCTTTCAAGGGCCCATAGCTTACTTGCATTTTTCTTAGTGATGTTAGTGGAAAAATTCCTATAGACTTCTCTTAGCACAGGAAAATACGTATATGGCAATCAGTAAAGGTGCTTTCAGTGATTTGCTGTTTCTCTTTGATTTAGCCTGTGGGGTTTCATCAGCCTGGCAGTATCAGAATTGCTTCAACCCCTACTAGGGTGGATGAATTCAAATACCAAATGACTCGTGCTGGTTGGCACCCAACAGAGCAATACTTAATCACACCTGAGAAAGTGCAAGAGCTATTTCCTTTATTGAACATGGATAAGGTAAAGAAGCCAGCTTTATGAAATGTAACTACCATTGCAATTAAATATTGGTCTATCAGAAATATACATGTGTGGTCTCCTTTCTTTATACAAATTGTACAACAGATTCTTGTTTTTCAATGAAAAAAATGATGTATTGTAGCCTAAAATCAGAATTCGTGAATTTTAGTGCATACTGTATGTTAGACTACATACTTTTAATTACTGTGTCTATAAGATTATAACAGTAAAGCATTGCAACCTTTGCATGGGAGATCTGAGCAATTTTACTCACATAGGCCATTGTTAAGTTGGGTAAAGGCTGATATTGTTATATATTTTGAAAATTTGTTTTTACTTCTTAAAGTTTACTATATTCAAGAGAGGAAGTGTTTGTGTT